>JBBPBX010004807.1:27968-74749 GCA_038048925.1 Garcialebias charrua
TTTTTTTTTTTAAATCCAGCTGATTTGAACATTTCGTTAAGCTCAGAAGGACGTCTGCTATGAAGTCAGCTAAGAAATATTTATTTAGACACCACCACGCCACCACCACTCGGGCGCGGCGCATGTCTGTGATGTCAGCGCTTAAACACGTCACCACCAGGAGTCTGCAGAACCGATAAGCTGAATCGTTAAGACAAGCATCCTACAATTCCATGGAATTGGACTTTTAAGAACCGGTTCTCTAACAGAACCGGTTCTCGGTTCCCATCCCTACTTGTGCTCCATATCGCCTCTCCAGATTCCTGAAATTGTGTCACAGGACCGCAAAGCAGTGGCAAGAGGTTCAATTGTCAGGTCAAAGAGCAGAGGGCTCAGTGGGCATCCCTGGCGAGTTCCTCGATGTAGACTGAAGGGTTTTGATATCTGAGAGTTGGTACGAATGGTTGCGGTGGGATGTGAATAAATTAATTGCACCCATGTAATGAAATTGGGGCCAAAACCAAATTTGTCAAGAACATTAAACAAGTAGTCCCATTCAACCCGATCAAATGCTTTCTCCGCATCAAGGGAAATAACACACTCAGGAACAGTATCCGAAGGAGAATAAATAATGTCCAAAAGGCGTCTGACATTAAAAAAGGAGTGCCTGCCTTTAATGAATCCAGTCTGGTCTTTTGATATGATGAAAGGAAGGATCTTTTCCAACCTTTGAGCAAGAACTTTGGCTAAAATTTTGGCGTCTGTATTTAAAAGGGAGATTGGTCGATAAGAGGAACAGTGAGTTGGGTCTTTTCCTTTCTTTGCAATGAGGGTAATGCAGGCCTCTAAAAAAGATTTCGGAAGGGATCCTTGGTCAAATGACTCTAAGAGAACCGAGTGTAGGAGTGGGGAAAGTAATGAAGAAAATTTCTTAAAAAATTCAGCAGGGAAGCCGTCAGGACCCGGACATTTGCCAGACTGCATTACCGATACAGCTGACACAATTTCTGTCAGGGATATTGGGATCTCCAGTGCATCTTTCAGGTTGGGTGTGAGTTTTGGCATGTTGGTCTTTTCGAAAAACTGAGAAGATAAATTCTTGTTGGTTTGGGATTCTGAAGTATATAAATGGGAATAAAAGTCCTTAAATGCTCTGTTAATTTGTAAATGATCTAGAGTTGTGGTGCCGTTCTCTAATTGGATCTTAGGGATGATTTGTTTAGCCATGGCACCCTTCAACTGATTTGCCAGTAGTTTTCCTGACTTTTCTCCATGTATGTAAAATGATGATTTACTTTTCAAAAGTGATTGTTCTATTGAGTATGTAGACAATAAATCAAACTTAGTTTTGAGTTCTACTTTTTTTTGTACAGATTAGGGCATTTGTTTTGAGCGTATTGTTGATCAATTTCTTTTATCTGCTGGGCTAAATCAGTTCTTTCTTTTTGAGATTTTTGCCTCAGCCGGGCGGTATATGAAATGATTTGTCCCCTAAGATAGGCCTTAAGGGTATCCCAAACTGTTGACAGTGGGATCCCAGGAGTTCTGTTTATGGATAGAAAGAAGGTTATTTCTTTTTCTATAAATGTAACAAAATCATTGTTTGACAGTAACGTTGAATTGAATCTCCACTGTCTACTCCTTATAGGAATGTCAGGGAGGGACAAAGACAGAGTGACAGGTGCATGGTCTGAGATGACAATACTGTGGTAGTCACAGCCACGGACAGAGGGAAGAAGTTTGTTGTCCATGAAAAAGTAATCGATCCTCGAGTATGAATGATGAACATGAGAAAAAAAAGAATATTCTCTCTCAGCTGGGTGTAAAAAACGCCATACATCGCACAGGCCATACTTAGATAGAAAGGCACGAATAGTGTGGGACAACCTGCTGGCTGTGGCAGGGTTTGTAGAGGATCTGGGCAGCACGGTGGCACAACTGGTAGAGCTGCTACCTCTCAGCGAGAAGGTTGCCGGTTCAAATCCCGGTCCGGGGCCTTTCTGGGTGGAGTTTGCATGTTCTCCCCGTGCATGCGTGGGTTTCCTCCGGGTACTCCGGTTTCCTCCCACAGACCAAAAAACATGCTTGTTAGGCTGATTGGTGACTCTAAATTGACCCTAGGTGTGAGTGTGAGAGTGGATGGTTGTTTGGTGTGAGTGAGACAGGTCCCTCTTGTAAATGAGTCCCAGTGACTCAACGAGGCTAGCCTGTATAAATAAAGGTTGAATGAAAGAAAAAAAAATCTGTCCAAAACTGGGTCCAACCAGCAATTCAAGTCACCACTGAGTATCAATGAGTATGTGTTTAGGTCCGGGAGCAGTGAGAATAATTCCTCAAAGAAACCAACATCATCCGTATTTGGGGCATAAACGTTAACTAGCACTACTGGTGTGTTGTACAATTTACCGGAAACAATCACAAAACAACCATATTTATCTGAGTTAACTTGAAAAGGTTCAAATGAAATGTCTTGACTGATGAGGATCGAGACGCCCCGAGCCTTTGCTCGAAATGAGGAATGGAAACTCTGCCCGTGCCATGTTTGCAGTAATCGTTTGCTATCGTCACTTCTAATGTGAGTCTCCTGCAGGAAAGCAATGCCTGTATTTAACTGTTTTAAATGAGAGAGCACCTTCCTTCTCTTGACGGGGTGGTTCAAACCTTTGACGTTCCAGCTTGACAACACCAACTGACCACTCATATTACTAATAATTTGTATAAGAAAGGTAGGTAATACAGTCTAATGTGTTGATGGCTGTGCAGTTCTTGGCAAAGTGAAAGAAAATATAAATTAATGGCAGTGATGGACCCCCCACCCCCCTCCCTTTCCCACCCTGGACAGCTGCAACAGACAGAAGCAGCAAGCTCCATAGAAATTAAAAATAAGTCTCCTGTCTAACTTTTAAACTAGTGCTCCAGTATCATAAGAGGGAAAAAAAATGTATAAGCACCTCATGCAAGGCCAAAAATGTACACATAGATGTGTGATCACGCATACACATATAAACAAAGTTAAATTAATCCTAATCCTAAATTAAATCTTCAATCAGTCCAAGACCAATTCAAGATTCAATTCAAGATAGTCAACAGGTAAACAAGAAGAGGAAAAATGTTAATAGTTCAAAATAATATATTGAAAACATTATATATTTCACCCATTTTTATACATGGATAGGCCTACTTCAATTATTTATGTGCCTAAATACAAAACCAGAAAGCCCCCCCCCCAAAAAAAAAAAAAAGTCTCAGATAATCAGAGTAAGGGCAGAGTCCTGCTCATCTGTTCGTCACCTCATGTAAACAAAAGTTTAGTGTAAACATAAACAAAGCCAGTACGGGAACAACACATTGCTCATCAGTTAAAAGAAAAGTTAAATATTACTGTACTTACGCTGCTAAGCCTGAGGTAACTCCTGTCTAACTTTTAAACTAGGGCTCCAGTATCATAAAAGGGGGGGGGGGAGAATTTTTTTTTATAAGCACCTCACAAACTAGTTTAAAGTATGCAAGGCCAAAAAATGTATACACATAAATGTGTACCGGTAATCACGCACACATATACAAACGTAAAGTTAAATTAATCCCAATCTCAAATTAATTATCAATCAATCCAGGACTAACCCAAGATTCAGCTCAAAATAGTCAACAGGTAAACGAGAAAAGGAAAAATGTTTCATTTCAAAAATGTTAATAGTTCAAAAAAAGCCGCAACTAAAAAAGTCTCAGATAATCAGAGTATGGGCAGAGTCCTGCTCATCTGTTCCTCACCTCATGTAAAGAAAAGTTTAGTGTAATAATCAAAGCCAGTGCGGGAACAGCGCATTGCTCATCAGTAAGAAGAAAAGTTTAAATATTACTTGCGCTGTGAAGCCTGAAAGGTGTCAATGAACTTCTGCGCCTCCTCCACAGAGCCCAACCACTTTCTGTGTCCATCAGGTAAAGTCACGCGAAGTCGAGCAGGAAAAAGCAGAGCAGGTTTTAAACCCAAAGAGTACAGCGCAGCCATCACTTCCTTATATTCCACTCGTTGGTTGAGGACTTCTGGGCTGTAGTCTTCCATGATCCGCACCGGTTTCCCCTGGTATTCAAGCCTGCCTCTGCGTCTAGCCTCCCGGATCATGAGCTCCTTCACCTGGACCCGATGCACTCGCAGAATAACCGGGCGCGGCCGCTGGTCCGAGGCGGGTTTCGGGGCGAGGGTTCGATGGGCCCAGTCCAGTTCGGGTGGAGAAGGAAGCGTGTCACGCCCGTAGATGTCGCACAGCAGGTTGGAAAAGAAGTCTGTGGGACGTCCGCTCTCAATAGATTCCGGTAAACCTAGCACACAAATATTTTGCCGTCTGCTTCGACTTTCTAAATCCGCCAGTTTAGATTTTAGTCTGGCGTTTTCCTCCTGCAGAGTTGAGCAGGTGTTTTCCACCTCCGACATGCGTTGGCTCAGGTCGTTAGTGACAAGTTCCAGTGATGACACACGCTGGCCGTGTTCCTCCACCGCGAGCCGAGTTTGGTCCAATTTGAGATCCAGCTGGTGAAAAGTTTGTTTGAACTCAGCTGACAGCGCCGCGCGGTGCTCCTCGAGCAGCGAGGTAATTGCCTCGAGGGTTATTAGGCCAGCGTCATCCTTCTCAGCGTCCTTCTTCGATCTTGTCGACTTTTGAGACATTTTTAATCCAAAATCTTCAAAAGAGATGCTTGATGGAAGTTGTGTGCGTGATAATAGGCAAAAAATATTACATATAGAGGGCTTGGTGGTACTAAAAAATAAATTTTACCCGGAGCACTGGCAAGTGCGACTCACTCCATCTCACGACCACCAGCTGCTGAGTTTCTGTTTCGGATTCATCACACACTCTGGTTCAGCTGCTGAGGTTCTGCTTTGGCTTCATCAGACGCTGTGGCTCAGCTGCTAAGGTTCTACTTCGGCTTCATCACACACTGTGGCTCAGCTGCTGAGTTTCTGTTTTGGATTCATCACACACTCTGGCTCAGCTGCTAAGTTTCTGCTTTGGCTGCATCAGACACTGGCTCAGCTGCTGAGGTTCTGCTATGGCTTCATCAGACGCTCTGGCTTAGTTGCTGAGGTTCTACTTCGGATTTATCAGACACTCTGGTTCAGCTGTTCAGGTTCTTCTTCGGCTTCATCACATGCTCTGGCTCAGCTACTGAGGTTCTGCTTCGGCTTTATCAGATGCTCTGGCTCAGCTGCTGAGGTTCTGCTTCGGCTTTATCATACACTCTGGCTCAGCTTCTGAGGTTCTGCTTCAGCTTCATCAGACTCTCTGGTTCAGCTGCTGATGTTCTACTTTGGCTTCATCAGACACTCTGGCTCAGCTGCTGAGGTTCTGCTTTGGCTTCATCAGACATTGTGGCTCAGTTGCTGAGGTTATTTTTGGCTTCATCAGATGCTCTGGCTTAGCTGCTAACGTTCTACTTTGGCTTAACCAGACTCTCTGGCTTAGCTGCTGAGGTTCTGCTTCAGATTTATCAGACACTCTGGCTTAGCTGCTGAGGTTCTGCTTCGGCTTCATCAGATGCTTTGGCTCAGCTGCTGAGGTTATACTTCAGTTTCATCAGATGCTCTGGCTTGGCTTCTCCTTAGCAGCCGAGCTACTGAGATTCTGCTTTGGGTTTATCAGACGCTTTGGATCAGCTGCTGAGGTTCTACTTTGACTTCACCAGACACTCTGGCTGAGGTTCTAATTCGGCTTAACCAGACACTCTGGCTCAACCTGCTGAGGTTCTGCTTCTGCTTCATCAGACGCCCTGGCTCAGCCGCTATGGTTCTTTTTCAGCTTCATCAGTCCCTCTGGCTCAGCTGCTGAGGTTCTACTTCGACTTCCCCAGACACTTTGGCTGAGTTTTTTTTATTTTTATTAATATTTTTATTAGGAGAAGAGAAAATAGATACAAGCAAACACAATATTAGTTATCCATAACATAATATACCATGTAATACATAACTTCTTCATAACATCAAATAATAACATCAACACAAATCCAAGTAAACAACATATCTCCTATTAATATATTTCTTTTTCTTACATGATTTAACACAATACAACAAATACACACCTAATGGAAAAAATAAATAAATAATTAATTAAATAAATAAAAAAATAGAAGTGGAGAGAGAAAGAAAAAGAAAAAAGAAAATAATAATAATAAAATAAAATAAAATGTAGGGTATTTCAATCAATCCAGATGGGAGTATTTCAATCAATCCAGATGAAGAGAATGAAGAGCTTGAAAAAATGTCATGAAAGGAATCCATATTTTATAAAATTTTGAGGAATTACCTTTCATTGAATATCTAATCATCTCCAGTTTTAGAAAAGACTAGGTATCTTTTAGCCACTACCCAGTAGAGTGTGGTTTAGTTGATTTCCAATGAAAAAGAAGACGGCATCTTGCCAATAAGGAAGTAAATGATAAAATGTTCAATTGATCTGAAGTGAACCGTTTATAATTAACTGGAAGCCCAAATATCGCAACATGGGGTGAGGGTTCAATGACCATAGAGAGAATCTTTGACATTGTATCAAAGTTATTCTGCCAAAAACTATGAAGTGATGCACAGGAATAAAACATGTGCGTTAAATTACAAGAAGGTGCATGACATTTATCACATTTGTCAGAAACGGAAGGAAAGAATTGCGACAGGCGAGTTTTAGAGAAATGAACCCTAAAAAGAACTTTAAACTGTATAAGCAAAAGTCGAGCACAGATTGAACTTGAATGAATTTTCTTAAGAGCATTATTCCAGTCGATAGTCGAACCTCGGATTCAGGAGGAGCAGTGTGGTTTTCGTCCTGGTCGTGGAACACTAGACCAGCTCTACACCCTCAACAGGGTCCTGGAGGGTGCGTGGGAGTTTGCCCAACCAGTTTACATGTGCTTTGTGGACTTGGAAAAGGCATTCGACCGCGTCCCTCGGGGGCTTCTGTGGGGGGTACTCCGGGAGTATGGGGTACCGGGCCCTTTGATACGGGCTGTTGGGTCCCTGTACGACCGGTGTCAGAGCTTGGTCCGCATCGCTGGCAGTAAGTCAGGCTCGTTCCCTGTGAGAGTTGGACTCCGCCAAGGTTGCCCTTTGTCACCGATTCTGTTCATAACTTTTATGGACAGAATTTCTAGGCGCAGCCAAGGTGTTGAGAGGATCCGTTTTGGTGGCCTTAGAATCGCTTCTCTGTTTTTTGCAGATGATGTGGTCCTATTGGCTTCATCAGTTCGTGATCTACAGCTTTCGCTGGAGCGGTTTGCAGCTGAATGTGATGCAGCCGGGATGAGGATCAGTTCCTCCAAATCCGAGGCCATGGTCTTGAGCCGGAAAAGGGTAGCATGCCCTCTCCGGGTCGGGGAGGAGGTCCTGCCCCAAGTGGAGGAGTTTAAGTATCTCGGGATCTTGTTCACGAATGAGGGAAAACTGGAGCGTGAGATCGATAGGCGGATAGGTGCAGCGTCCGCAGTGAAGCGGGCGCTGTACCGGTCTGTCGTGGTGAAGAGAGAGCTGAGTCAAAAGGCAAAGCTCTCAATTTACCGATCGATCTACGTTCCCACCCTCATCTATGGTCATGAGCTCTGGGTTATGACCGAAAGAACGAGATCTCGGATACAAGCGGCTGAAATGAGTTTTCTCCGCAGGGTGTCTGGACTCTCCCTTAGAGATAGGGTGAGAAGCTCAGTCATCCGGGAGGGACTCGGAGTAGAGCCGCTGCTTCTCCACATCGAGAGGAGCCAGTTGAGGTGGCTCGGGCATCTGGTTAGGATGCCTCCTGGACGCCTCCCTGGTGAGGTGTTCCGGGCATGTCCCACCGGGAGGAGACCCAGAGGAAGACCCAGGACACGCTGGAGGGACTATGTTTCTCGGCTGGCCTGGGAACGCCTTGGGATTCCCCCGGAGGAGCTGCTCCAAGTGGCTGGGGAGAGGGAAGTCTGGGCCTCCCTACTTAGGCTACTACCCCCGCGACCCGACCCCGGATAAGCGGACAAAAATGGATGGATGGATGGGCATTATTCCATCAATCCTCTCCCAAATTTAGACCCAGTTCGAGCTCCCAAGCCACCTTGATCTTGGTAAAGGGTGAAGAATCTAGAGAAAGAATTTCATTATAAACTTTAGAGATATATGACTTTTGAAGAGGATCCCAACTCAGAAACATCTCCCATTGCAAGTTCTGTGGCTTGGAAGGGAAATCAGAAAACAGAGTCTTAGCACAATGTCTAATTTGAAAATAACGAAATATATGAGAAGGAGGGAGATGAAATTCAACTGAGAGTTCCGTAAAAGTGGAAAATGATACCTTCTTTATAGAGGTCATTAAAACATATCAGCCCTTTATTACCCCATAATAAAAATGCTGAATCTGTGAGTGCTGGTTGAAATAAGTGATTTTTCAATAAAGGAGTAAGTGTAGATGCTGAATTAAATTTGAAGTGCCTCCTAAACTGACACCAAATTTTTAAAACAGAGCAAACTACTGGATTGTTAGTGAAACGAGACAAGTTAGATGTAGTAGGAAAAGTAAGAAGAACACTTAATGAGGACTAGGAGCAGGATAATGACTCCAACTTGCACCATGGGAAATCAAAAGATCCAAACCAATATGAAATCTTGTGAATATGGGCCGCCCAATAATAAAGCTGAAAATTAGGAAGTGACAATTCACCATTAAATTTGCATCCATGCAATGTGGTTTTGCTAATTCTGGGTGATTTTCCACACCTTATAAAGCCAGAAATAACTTGATCTAGTGTTTTAAAGAAATGTTTTGGCAGAAATAGTGGGAGAGAATTGAAGAAGAAGAAGAATTTGGGTAAGACATTCATTTTAATTACATTGATTATACCTATAAGTGAGAGAGGCAAACTATTCCATCTTTGGAGGTCCAATTTAATTTTAGAAATTAAAGGCAAAAAATTTACATCAAAAAAAGAACTTAATGATCTTGTTACATTAACACCCAGATACTTAAAACAAGAGCAGCTCAATTTAAATGGTATGTCACATTTCAAAAGCTTTAATGCAGCTGCGTTAATTGGATAACATTCACTTTTAGCAATATTTACTTTATAACCAGAAAATGATCCAAATCTATGAAAAGCAGATAAAATTGATGAAATTGAGAGAGTAGGATTTGAAACATATAACAGTAAATCATCAGCATAAAGAGATAGTTTGAATTCAGAACCTAATCGGGAAAGCCCAGTAAAAATGTTAAAGGTCCTTAAAAAATTAAAAGCGGCTCAATGGCTAGAGCAAACGATAGGGGGATAATGGACATCCTTGTCTCGTGCCACGAAGAAGTCTAAAATACCTAGATTGAATACCAATAGAAGAAACACTAGCATGAGGAGAAATATAGAACAGACGTATCAAAGAAATATATGCATCACCCAATCCAAACTTCCTTAAAACTGCAAATAAATAATCCCTTTCAACTCTGTCAAACGCTTTCTTAGCGTCTTTTTCGGCTTCACCAGACACTCTGGCTGAGATTCTAATTCGGCTTCATCACACTCTCTGGTTCAGCTACTGAGGTTCTTTTTCAGCTTCATCAGTCACTCTGGCTCAGCTGCTGAGGTTCTACTTTGGCTTTATCACACTCTCTGGCTCAGTTGCTAAGGATCTGCTTTGGCATCATCACACACTGTGGCTTAGCTGTTAAGGTTCTTTTTTGGTTTCATCAAACACTCTGGCTCAACTGCTGAGGTTCTCCTTAGGTTTCATCAGACACTCTGCCTTATCTACTGAGGTTCTACTTTACTTCATCAGACACTCTGGCTCAGATGCTCAGGTTCTTCTTTGGCTTCATCACACTCTCTGGCTCAGTTGCTGAGGTTCTGTTTCGGATTCATCACACACTCTGGCTCAACTACTGAGGTTCTGCTTCGGCTTCATCAGACACTCTGGCTCAGCTTCTGAGGTTCTGCTTTAGCTTCATCTCATACTTTGGCTCAGCTTCTGAGGTTCTGCTTTGGTTTCATCATACACTTTGGCTCAGCTGCTAAGGTTTTGCTTCGGCTTCATTAGACACTCTGGTTCAGTTGCTCAGGTTCTTCGGCTTCATCACACTCTCTGGCTCAGCTGCTGAGGTTCTGCTTTGGCTTCATCAGACACTCTGGCTCAGCTTTTGAGGTTCTGCTTCAGCTTCATCACATACTCTGGCTTAGCTTCTGAGGTTCTGCTTCGGCTTCATCATACATTCTGGCTTAGCTGCTGAGGACCGTTTAGGATGGATCAAAAAGGAAAAGGATGGAGGAGGCTCCGTTATAACACCAGTATATTCATAGAGGTGTTATGGCCGTGCCAAATAGTCCTAGCGCGGAGACCATACCACGTAGAGACACCGTTGATATGTACACGCGGCCGTCTCTGTCCCTTCTACAATTAGCATTTTGGAGCGGCATGGACTGACACCAGATGGGCACCGAGGCTGGTGCATGAGCCATGTCCCTCCAATGTCAGTTGGTGCCCCTCGTTGAAATGCATTGTCCTTGCCCCTCTGGTAACAGTCCATAATAATAATAATAATAATAATAATAATAATAATAATAATAATAATAATAATAATAATAATAATGAATTCATCCAAAAAAGCTAAGTTTGGTCCTTTGGACATTCAAAAAACAAAACAAAACAAAGCAAAAAAAAAAACTGTAGATGCTTTCTACAGTTTTTTTTTGCTTTGTTTTGTTTTGTTTTTTGAATGTCCAGAGGACCAGACTTAGCTTTTTTGGATTTTTCTACCTGGATTATTGAGCATGCAATAATGAATTCAATTTATAACGCACTTTTCATTAGTGAAAACCTCAAAGTGCTACACACATTGAATGCTCCATACATTCATACACTAGTAGCGGTAAACTAGCATGCAAGGTGCTTTCCAGTCCTACCGGGAGCAACTCGGGGTTAAGTGTCTTGCCCAAGGACACAACGACACATGGTGTGGGAACAGGGATTCGAACCGCCAACCTTCCGATAGAGGGACGACTGCCATTACCACTACGCCACGGCCGCCCTCAGGCCTGGTGTATTGGCTGTGCCCCTCCAGTGTCAGTTGGTGCTCCTCATATAAGTGTATTGTCTGTGTCCCTCTGGTACACGTTTGTACCCCGCACATCCTTTTGAAGGGGCACATAATGGTACCAAAGGAGCACAGTCATTACTTTGCATTGGTAGCCATTTTAAAATGTCGAATGAGTCCCTCTGGTACCCGTTCATGCCCTTGTACATCCCTTCGAAAGGATGTAGAATGGTATCAAAAGGGCATGGTCATTACTTTGCATTGACAACCATTTTAAAGTGTTGAATGAGCACCTCTGGTCCCTGTTCTTACCCCCGCTCATCCCTTAGAGGTGTCACGGAATTGTACCAAAGGGGCGAGATCATTACTTTGCACTAGAAGCCATTGAAAATATTGATCGTGCCCCTCTGGTACTTGTTCTTGCTCCCACTCATCCCTTAGAGGGGTCACAGAATGGCACTAAAGGGACACAGTCATTACTTTGCAATGAAAGCCTTTGAAAAGTGTTGACCGTATCCCTCTGGTGCCTGTTCTTGCCAACGTTCATCCCTTATAGGGGTCATAGAATGGCACCAAAGGGTTGCGGTCATTACTTTGCAATGAAAGCCATCGAAAAGTGTTGACTGTACCCCTCTGGTGCCTGTTCTTACCCCCGCTCATCCCTTAGAGGGGTCATGGAATGGTACCAAAGGGGCGAGGTCATTACTTTGTACTAGAAGCCATTGAAAATATTGACCGTGCCCCTCTGGTACCTGTTCTTGCCCCACTCATCCCTTAGAGGGGTCACAGAATGGCACCAAAGGGACACAGTCATTACTTTGCAATGAAAGCCTTTGAAAAGTGTTGACCGTATCCCTCTGGTGCCTGTTCTTGCCACCGTTCATCCCTTATAGGGGTCACAGTATGGCACCAAAGGGTCGCGGTCATTACTTTGCAATGAAAGCCATCGAAAAGTGTTGACTGTGCCCCTCTGGTGCCTGTTCTTGCCCCGGATCATCCCTTAGAGGGGTCACGGAATGGCACCAAAGGGACGTGGTCATTACTTTGTAATGAAAGCCATTGAAAAGGGTTGACCGTGCCCCTCTGGTGCTTGTTCTTGCCCTCGTTCATCCCTTAGAGAGGTCATGGAATGGCACCAAAATGGCACAGTGATTACTTTGCATTGACAACCATTTTGAAGTGTTGACCGTGCCCCTCTGGTACCTGTTCTTGCCTCCGCTCATCCCTTAGAGGGGTCACGGAATGGCACCAAAGGGGCATGGTCATTACTTTGCATCGACAGCCATTTTAAAGTGTTGACCGTGCCCCTCTGGTGCCTGTTCTTACCCCCGCTCATCCCGTAGAGGGGTCACGGAATGGCACCAAACGGGCATGGTCATTACGTTGCAATGAAAGCCATTAAAAAGTGTTGACCGTGTCCCTCTGGTACCTGTTCTTACCCACGCTCATCCCTTAGAGGGGTCACGGAATGGCACCAAAGGGACACGGTCATTACTTTGCAATGAAAGCCATTGAAAAGTGTTGACCATGCCCCTCTAGTGCCTGATCTTGCCCTTGCACATCCCTTAGAGTGGTCCCATTGAAAAGTATTGAGCGCGCCACCTTGATACCTTTTAGTGCTCCTTCTAAGGGTTGGGATAGGCATAGATAGGTACCAAGGGGGCACAGCCAATATTTTGCATTGGTTTTCATGCAAAGTAATGAGCGTGCCCCCTTGGTACCTTTTAATGCTCTATCTAAGGGTTGGGATGGGCATAGATAAGTACCAAGGGGGCATAGCCAACATTTAACATTGGTTTTCATGTAAAGTATTGAACGCTCCCCCTTAGTACCTTTTAGTGCTCTTTCTAAGGGTTGGGATGGGCATGGATTGGGACCAATGGGGCATGGCCAGCATTTTGCATGGAACTTAATGCAAAGTCTTGACCGTGTCCCCTGGGTACCATTTGGTACCCCCTCTAAGGGTTGGTAGGGGCATAAATTGGGACTAAGGGGGCACAACCAATATTTTGCATGGGTTTTCATGCAGAGTATTGACAATGCCCCCTTGGTACCATTTGGTGCCCCCTATAAGGGTTGTGATGTCATGGATCGGAACCAAGGGGCACGGCCAATATTTTACATGGGTTTTCATGCAAAGTATTGAATGTGCCCCCTTGGTACCATTTGGTGCCCCCTCCAAGTGTTGATAGGGGCATAGATTGGGACCAAGGGGTCACGGTCAATACTTTGCATGGGTTTTCATGCAAATTATTGACCATGCTCCTATGGTACCATTTCGTGCCCCCTATAAGGGAAGTACATGGGCACGGATAGGTACCAGAGGGGTACGGGCAATGTAAACCCCAATGCAAAGTATTAACCGTGCTCCTATGGTACCGTTTTGTGTTCCCTATAAGGGAAGTACATGGGCACGGATAGGTACCAGAGGGGCACGAACAATGCATGTCCATGTACCCCAATGTAAAATATAGACTGTGTCCCTATGGTACAATTCCGTGCCGCCATAAGGCAGGAACAAGTACCATAGGGTCACGGTCAATACTTTGCATTGGTTTCATGACCGCACTCCCTTATTACCATCTCGTGCCCTTGCACCAAAAAGTCACAATCAACTACTTCCCCATGTAACTAGGCCAAAGTTCAAGTCAATTAAGGACTGTTTTTGATCATATCTCGGCTCACGGGATGAGTACAGACTTGAGACCAACGTTGACAGAAAGATGGGATAAGGTCCGACACTTGGGTATGTGTTTCATGCATGTACACTAGGGTTGGGCATCGTTTGAATTTGAGCGATTCTGGTTCCGATTCCGATTCTTCGTTTCGATTCCGAATCTTTTCGATTCTCGATTCCGATTCTTTTTGTAGGTAGGGTTAAAAAAGACATGTCGATTCAATTCAGTTCAGTTTATCTATACTGTATAGCTCCAAGTCACAACAGAAGTTGTATCAGGGCACTGAACAGAAAACAATCAAATATAAAAATAATAAGTTAACAGAAACTTTAATATAAAAATAATGATAACACTATTTATCTGAGGAGACTACTTTGAGTTTAACTCCATGTTATAAAAAAGCTACAGTAGTTAGCCAGAGTTATTTTAGGATGAAATAATTTGAACTTCTGTTTGAATTTAATGCCATGAACTTTTTCCTTTTTGTTACATTTACTATGAATTTCTCACAGGGCATATTAGAGCCAACATAGAGGACTCACCAACATATATTATTATTATTATACATATAATATTGTCCAATGTGTGATGCTGCAGTCATGTTACTGAACTCCCACTGATGGGCTAACCTGGTTCCACCACCAGCAGTAGGATCCTCAGACAGAACAGCTGGTGGGATGTCCTGGTATCTGCAGCCCTCTCTCCATTTGTTTCTTCATGGACATACATGGAGTTGTGAAATTATGTTGTGCCTCTTCCTCAGCAAAACGCTCCTCCAGTGGAGACTTTCTGGACAGACTGCAGGAAGTTCCTAAACAAACAACAGGTGTATCAGTATTATCAGGAAAAAGAGATTATTAAATCATTTTTAAGACTGAGAATGTATACAATTATTAGCTCTGTTGTTATTGTCTAACTAACCTATTCAATAATTCTTCAAACTGTGACATTCACTCATAAAGGAATGAAAGAGAACATAAACAGAAATTATATAATACTGAAAACTAGAGACATTAAGACATTTTAAAAGACACATAGAACTTTAAATGGATTAAGAATGTTAATAAGTGTTGGATTTGAGTGCAATGTAAGTGCAATCCATGGTTGAATCCACATCTGAAAAGGGATGCAACCTTTTCACAACATATGCTGTAACAGTTCTGTGGCACTCTTCATTCAGTTTACACTGACGTTTTTACCTTGGACACTGGTGAACACTGTGAAGCCATTTCAGGTAGTTTGTCTAAGAAAAAAAATACAAGCTAACGTTAGCATCGTGTTTGTATTTGAGCTGACTTACCGCTTTAAGCGGAGTATAACTTGTTAGCTGCCTTAATGTTGGTATGAGATGTAGTTTATAGTTTATTTATTTACCTGATGGAGCCGAAGAGGTAGCGATTAGCGAAAAGTTCGGCGGAGCGTTTTGCAGACGGACCACTCTGTACTTCCGGTCGGATACGAAGCGAAAATAATCCGGTGGAGCGCGTCAAAGACGGGACACTATTTTACTTCTCCACCCTCCTTTGCATGATAGAAAATTATTGCAAGTGCTACACTGACCTGACTGGTCATTTTATTAATTAGTAAGCTTTCAATCTCGGAAGCACACTTCCGGTGGATTCTTCTTCGTTGGGTTTCGGCGGTGGCTACTTCCGGTCAGCTAACTAGCATTGAACATAGGAATCGCAAATTAATATTTTGAACGATTCCAGGAAAACCGGACAGTTAGTCCCGGTTCCGAATGATTCTCGATTCTCGATGCCCAACCCTAATGTACACGCATGTTTAGTTTGCGAAAAATGCTAAACATGCTTAGAAATAGCAGTTTTTTGGCAAAGGGTGGTGCCGTGCCCCCTTAGTCCTAGTTTATGCCCCTCTCAGGGGCCTAAATATGCTAAGGTTGCTACGGTGGACCCAGAGGTCCGAGGCACACGGGACCAAGTCCCCCGTGTTTGGCTTGAGCCTGAGAACAACATACCGTATTTTCCGGTGTATAGGTCGTACCTTTTTATGTTTTTTTTCAAGGCATGCGACCTATACACAGGTACGACCTATATCTTGTTTATAGCTTGTTATCACGTTCGGCGAAACAAATTTTAAAATCCAGCTCATTTCACAATTACGTTCATTTATTAAGGAAAAGTTCAGTTCAGACATATATTTGCTATAATTTTTATCAAACAAATAATTGTTTTTAAGTGTTAATCTTCTTAAAAGCCTTGCTATACGCTCCTGTGGCAGACATTTGCAACAGAGCTAAACGTAGGTGCGACCTATACACCGGTGTGACCTATCTAGGGATTTTTCCAATCTATTGATGATAATTGGACAATGCGACCTATACACAGATACGACCTATATACCAGAAATTACTGTACTCAAAAATCAACATCTTTTTTTGAAAAAATAAATACCACTTTTAGTGCTACGAAGTAGCTGCAAAGCTGAAACTTTCAGGACACTTTCATATAAATGGTCTGACAGGACCCAAAAAGTTTAGGTCATCCAGCTTTAGCCTAACCCCCTAAAATGGCCAATAAGCATGGGGTAACCTACTAAAATGTATTACCCATGCCCCCTTAGTGTAGGTCTTTGCCCCTCTCAGGTGCCACAAATTGCTATGCCCTAGGGACCCCTTGTTACATGCCCCAGTTTTTTTAAAGGTTTTGTTTAAAGATTTTGAGCATAGACATGAGCTGTTTAGAGGCTATAGGAGCCTAATTGATTGCAGTTGGTGCTCATTAACTGTAGGTGGAGGTAGTTGCTCCCTTTCTCTATATTAGGTTCAAGCCACATAGTGAGAAGAGTAGTGTTGAAGCAAGCAGGAGAGATCCGAACAGAGGTCCAAGTGAGAGTGGCAGCAAGCAGAGATCCAACAGAGGTCCAAGAAGAGGTCTGAGCTACTTCAGGAGAAGGAGACCAGGATGTAGAAACAGCAGACCTGATGCAAAAACAGTAGAGCTGATGAGAGGTCTGCAGCAGCAGTAGCAGCAGTGTAAGAGGAGCCATGAAGCCATTTGTTGAAGCCACATGAGAAGGTCGTTTGATGAGCCGTTTGGAGCCTTTTGAGGAGGCTGTTTGATGAGCCATTTGGAGCCTTTTGAGGAGGCCATTTGAAGCAAAAGACCTACTGTTGTGAGAGGCTGGAGTGGAACCTACTACTGTGTGTTTAAAGAAGAGGAAGCTGAAACCTTCCGTTGTGAAGACCTGATGTCGTGAGACGCAAGAGTGAGACCTGCTGCTACTGTATGTTAAGAAGAGGAAGCTGAATCCCTCTGTCGTGGAGACCAATTGTCGTGAGAGCTGGGTGCTGAAAACCAGGAGCCGTGAGTGACCTGCTGGACTTTGAGTTTTTTGTTATTAATCATCCAGAAGTTGGTTTTGAGAAATCCAACGTTTTTCTTTAATCACCTTTTTTTAGGACACAGACTCAGAGAGCCTAAAATAAACTATTTTTTAAACATCCTTTCTGTGTCGAGTCCTTATATGCTACGTGCCTTCAGGTCGTAACATATAATGAGCCCTCATCCAGGATTTGAACGAAATTTGAACGAGACATGAGCTATTTTTTACCCTAATTTTTGATGAAAATATAATGGACGTTTCGTCCAAGATTTGAATGAGACAGGAGCTAATTTTTTCCCTTAATTTTTGGTGAATTATAATGGGAGCTTGTCACGTGTGCTATCTTTGGAGCTGTTTTTTTACATTTTTGAGCTGACTTAGTAGTGCGAATTGTGTGTTCGCTGTCAGCTGGCTCTTTGTGAAATGTTCAGGGGTAGCTCGGACGTTTGTGTTTTGAGTAGTTTATGTAACAGACGTTTTGTGGTAGTGAGTTGTTTAAAACAGTTTTTTTCCTACAACAATGGAGTTGGATGATGAGATAACCCATTTGAATGAACGTCTGAGGGATATGGAGATTAGGTTTGAGCAACGAAAATTAGAATTGCAAAATAAGGTTTATCAGAGAGAGTTAGAGCTCGGTGTTGAACATGTCCTATTGTGTGAGGTGAGGATTCGTCCACTGAACATGTCCTATTGTATGAGGTGAGGATTCGTCCACTGTGGAGTTCACTAACGCGGAGTTCTGGAGAAGCTGAGTTGGGACTGTGCTCTAGTTTTTTGTTACAGACTTCCCTGAACTTGAGAACCCTGAACTTGAGAAACCTAAACTAGTGAACGCTGAACTTGAGAAAAGTGAAAAACTTGAGAATGACTTGTCTGTAAATTTGGTGTTGGTCACTCCAGAGGTGTCACCACTGGTGGACGTGTAGTGCAAAAACGATGTTGATGTTGACATTGATCTGAGTGACTGTTTTTCATTTTTTTCTGAATTAGAAGATGTCCCAGTGAGCATTGTTTCATAGGAACAAAGCCTGACTGTCCATCCTGCTCCTCTGTGTACCCTTTTATCCCATTCACAGGAGGTTGTGAGTGTACTGCAGGACATCGTGGAGCCTTTAGCTGAATCAGTAGCACAGAGTGATAGTTTTCTGTCTGTGGGTGATGACCTGATAGAACAGTATTAATATGTAGACAGTGATGTGTTAACTCTCAATGCTTTGTTTGCAGGGTTCCTGATGACAGTGCTGGTGCAGCTACAACGATGTTACTGTCATGTGATAGAACTGATAACACAGAGGCGGACAATTTCACTCTGGTTTTTGGAAAAAACCCTGATCTTCAGGTTGGCATCAGTATTCTGAATGTTGGTAAGAGTGAAGCTAAAAAGAGGCCTTGTGATGTGAAACCTGATAGGAGATGCCTTTTTGGGTTTCAGGTATTCTGAAGGCAACTGTTAGTTGTGTGTGTTGGTTTTTGTTTTTTGCTTTTTTGTTAGTATTGAAGGTGTAGGTGTTAAGATTTTTTTGTTTCATTTACATGGGTGATGAACGTGGTATAACCTGGCTTTATCATCCCATGTAAATTCTTGTGTGATAGGGTGTTACATGCCCCAGGCATGTAATTTATTATAGTTAAAACATAAAATTGTTTAAAGGTTTTTGAGGTTTTGTTTAAAGATTTTGAGCACAAACATGAGCTGTTTAGAGGCTACAGGAACCTAATTGATTGCAGTTAGTGCTCATTAACTGTAGATGGAGGTAGTTGCTCCCTCTCTCTATATTGGGTCCAAGCCACACAGTGAGAAGAACAGTGTTGAAGCAAACAAGAGAGATCCAAACAGAGGTCCAAGTGAGAGTGGCAACAAGCAGAGATCCAGCAGAGATCCAAGAAGAGGTCTGAACTGCTCCAGGAGAAGGAGACCAGGATGCAGAAACAGCAGACCTGATGCAGAAACAGCAGAGCTGATGAGAGGTCTGCATCAGCATCAGTAGCAACAGTGTGAGAGAAGCCATGAAGCCATTTGTTGAAGCCACATGAGAAGGCCATTTGATGAGCCGTTTGGAACCTTTTGAGTAGGCCGTTTGATGAGCCATTTGGAGCCTTTTGAGCAGGCTGTTTGAAGCAGAAGACCTGCTGTTGTGGGAGGCTGGAGTGGGACCTGCTGCTGTGTGTTTAAAGAAGAGGAAGCTGAAACCTTCCGTTTGAAGCCACATGAGAAGGCCATTTGATGAGCCGTTTGGAACCTTTTGAGTAGGCCGTTTGATGAGCCATTTGGAGCCTTTTGAGCAGGCTGTTTGAAGCAGAAGACCTGCTGTTGTGGGAGGCTGGAGTGGGACCTGCTGCTGTGTGTTTAAAGAAGAGGAAGCTGAAACCTTCCGTTCTGAAGACCTGCTATCGTGAGAAGCTGGAGTGAGACCTGTTGCTACTGTGTGTTAAGAAGAGGAAGCTGAATCCCTCTGTCATGGAGACCAATTGTCGTGAGAGCTAGGTGCTGAAAATTAGGAGCCGTGAGTGACCTGCTGGACTTTGAGCTTTTTTTATTATTAATCATCTAGAAGCTGGTTTTGAGAAGTCCAACGTTTTTCTTTAATCATCTTTTTTTAAGGACACAGACTCAGAGAGTCTAAAATAAACTATTTTTTTAACATCCTTTCTGTGTCGTATCCTTGTATGCTACGTGCCTTCGGGTCGTAACATCCCCGAAACACAAATATTACCATAAAAATAGATAAGCACACATAGTTTTATACCCCGAACCTAAACGTCTTGGTCCTGTTGCTCAATGAGGCCCCTGAAAAAATTTGGCCCCATAGGGGTCCCAGGCCCCTGGCTCTGACAAATGTTAAAGAGGGCCAAAGACGTGAAGATCCATGTGGGTTTGGTGGAAATCGGACTGACGGTTCAAAAAATATCAACCCTAGATTTTTAGGCCTTTTCCAACTTTTGGGGGACCGCTACGGCGGACCCAGGGGCCCGAGGCACACGGGACCAAGTCCCCCGCGTTTGGCTTGAGCCCGAGAACAACATACTCAAAAATCAGCATCCTAGCTCCTTTCCAAAAAAATGAACTGGGATTGTCATCTGACCCTTGCAAACACTGTATCGGAATTCGATCCTTACCCTATCCGTGACCCCAGGCTAGAATCATGAATAAACAATTATGAAAAAAATGACAAGATGGATGTGTTCCGCCCTCCCCCCAATGCTGACACCTCAAATCTGTGTCTCTAAACTCTTTCGACCCCGAGTTAGGAACTTAAACAATATTGGCCCCGAAAACTGCCTTTTCTGAAAATATTTTGTAAATCTGGAACCTTTTCCATACATGTACGTGCAAGAAACTTTTACAGTCTTTTAGGGCTTACTCCATGTACATGTGATTCAAATCTGGGGTCTCCAAGACTTCGGGGTCCTAAGTTATGAATTTTTTCGTAAACACTATTTTTCACAAAAATACACCTGACCAGCATTTGCGGGACCATTTGGGGGTCTTAGGGTGCACGTAGGAAGGCCAAATATTCAGGGTAGATGTGGCCTATCCTGATCTACCTCTCCAGCAAGTTTGGTCTAGTTCCTTGCTTCCTACAGGGAGATACAGGTTTGCAGAATGTGTAAAAAAGGAGTAGGAATTGTTCACAGGCCTCCGCTTGTTCAAACGTTAATTAATGTATTTTACCTTTGATCTAACACCACCAAATTGACAGGATCTCTTAAGCGTAACTGTTTCTACCAGTTTATATAGTTATGTAGCTCTGATCAATTCCTGTGGCCCGTGGTGGCGCGATGAACACAGACCTAAACGTAATGTGAGTCAATAGGCCTACAGCTCCAAATTCAAGGGTTAATTGTGGGGCCGAGAAAAGGGTAATCAAGACATTTTCAACGGCATCAAGCTTGCCTAGATAGAAGGTTCCTATGCGAATCTCGCGGCCCAAACGCACTCTGAAGTATAAGGCCTGAGGTCACCTCATTGAAAGTACAGCTAGTGACCGTCTGGTGCCGTTTTGTTACCCTTTTTTCTTGCAGACCTCAGGGTGCAATTTCTAGGGTTCTGGGGGTTCCAGGAGTGAAAAGGTCAAGAAAGAGAGGGCTATTTTTCATGCTATTTGCATGCTATTTTTCATGTACATGGGGCACTGTATGTCACGTGTCATTGACATTTTTGAAACAGAGAAAATAAATATCATGTGAGACCGTTCTATGTCCATGGGCAAAGAACAGTATCATAGGGGTACGAGCCATTCACAATTGTATTCACGGTATAAAGTATTGACAATACCCGCGTCATACCTTCTGGTGCCCATGGCCATGCCACTCTGGAACTGTTCTATGCCCATGGGCATAGTACAGTACCAGATAGGCACGGTCCATTCACATTACTATTTCAATATAGCAAAGTATTGACCTTGCCCATCTCGTACCTTTCCATGCCCATGGCCGTGCCCCCCTGGTACCGTTCTATGCCCATGGGCATAGAACGGTACCAGAGGGGCACGGTAATGGGTACCAGAAGGTACGAGATGGGCACAAGCCATTCACATAGGTATTCACATTATAAAGTATTGGCCATGCCCCTCTGGTACCGTTCTATGCCCATGGACATAGAACGGTACAAGAGGGGCACGGTCATGGGCACCAGAAGGTACGAGATAGGCACGAGTCATTCATATAGGTATTCACATTATAAAGTATTGGCCATGCCCATGTTCTATGCTCATGGGCAAAGAACGGTACGAGACGGGCACGGTCAATACTTTGTGATATTGAAATACCAATGTAAATTGATAAAACTCCTTCCCTGCTTAGAGAAACTACGCACCCTCGCGGAGCTCACATTTTCAGATCTGGCTCGCCGAAACCTTTCCGACGTTGTATGGCTTGTCTTTGTACGACCTTCCTACGCGAAGTTATGGGCAAAAATGCACGGACCTTATGACCTTATCATTTTAGAAGGCCTGTTGACCCACTTAGGAACCTTGCAAAGAGCTGAAACTCACAGGTCCAGATAAGCGTATCACCCTGACTTCGTCCTGTGTGTTTGGGGTCAATACGCATTTTCCTTGACCTTTTGACCTTTTGACTTTGGAAGGCTCTAGGCCCTCTTAGGAACATCACACAGGGCTGAAACTGGTCTCTTTAAATTGCCCTTGAGCATACCTTTCCAACGGTATAAGGCCCATGTATGTACGACCTTCCTACGCGAAGCTATGGGCCACACAATTCACATTGCTATATTCCATTTTGCAAAGTATTGACCATGCCAGTCTCGTGCCTTTCCATGCCCATGGCCGTGCCCCTCTGGTACTGTTCTATGCCCATGGACATAGAGCGGTACCAAAGGGGCATAGTCATGGGCACCAGAAGGCACGAGACGGGCACGAGCCATTCACATAGGTATTCACATTATAAAGTATTGGCCGTGCCTATGTGGGACCGTTCTATGCTCATGGGCATAGAACGGTACGAGACAGGCATGGTCAATACTTTGTGATATTGAAATACCAATGTGAATTGATAAAGTATTGACCATGCCTGTCTCGTGCCTTCTGGTACCCCTTATAGTAACGTATAGGTAGTACTCCTTATTGTTGTCTGGTACCCCTTAGGATTACATTGTGATGTATGGGCCATAACACTTATGGCTGACTTTTGCCCCTTAGGGGTACATTGTCATGTATGGGCCATACCCCTTATGGTTGACTTGTGCCCCTTAGGGTTACATTGCAACATAAATTGCTATGTCCCAAGGATCCCCAAAACACAAATTTTACCATCAAAACAGATAACCACACATAGTTTTACATCCCAAACCCAACCGTCTTAGTCTCGTTGCTCAACGAGGCTCCTGAAAAAAGTTGGCCGTGTAGGTGTCCCAGGCCCCTGGATCTGACATATGTTAAACAGGGCCCTGAGACGTGAAGATCCATGTAGGTTTGGTGGAAATCGGACAGTTGGTTCAAAAAATATCAACCCTAGATTTTTAGGCCTTTTCCAGCATTTGGGGTGCCGCTACGGGGGACCCAGGGCTCCGAGGCGCACGGGACCAAGTCACACGCGTTCAACTTGAGCCCGAGAACAACATACTCAAAAATCAGCCTCCTAGCACCTTTCTAAAAAATGAATTGGGATTGTCATCTGACCCTTGCAAAACACTGTCGGAAACCAAACCTTACCTCATTTGTGACCCAAGGCTGGAATCATGAAAAAACAGTTATGAAAAAAATGACAAGATGGATGTGTTCCGCCCTCCCTCCAATGTTGACACCTCAAATCTGGGGTCCCTAAACGCTTTCGACCCCGAGTTAGGAACTTAAACAGTTTTGGCCCCCAAAAACTGCATTTTCTGAACATATTTTGTAAATTTGGACCTCTTTCCGTGCATGTACGTGCACAAAATTCTCACACTCTTTTAGGGCTTACTCCATGTACATGTGATTCAAATCTGGAGTCTCCAGGACTTCGGTATCCTGAGTTATGATTTTTTTTCTGTAACACTATTTTTCACAAAAAATACACCTGACCGGTATTTGTGGGCCATTTGGGGGTCTTACCTTACTTGTAGAAAGCCCAGATTTTCAGTGTAGATGCGACCTATCCTGGTCTACATCTCCAGCAAATTTGGTACAGTTCCTTGCTTCCTACTTGGAGATACAGGCTGCAGAAGGTGTAAAAAAATGGGTGGGAATTGTCCACAGGCCTCCACTTGTTCAAAAGTTAATTAAGGTACCTTAACTTTGACCTAGCACCACTAAATTCACAGGATCTCTTAAGCACAAGCGTTTCTACCAGATTCTATAGTTATGTGGCTCTGGTCTATTCCTGTGGCCCGTGGCAACCCGATGAACACAGACCTAAACGCAATGTAAGTCAAAGGGCAATGTAAGTCAATGGGCCTACAGCTCCAATTTTACGGGTTAATTGTGGGGCAGAAGAAGGGGTCATCAAGACAAGCTTGGGCTCATTCTCTTCGTCTTAAAAAGACCTTTCCAATGGTATCAAGCTTGCCCAGATCGACGGTTCCTATGCGAATCACGGGGTCCAAACGCACTCCGAAGTATAAGGCCCGAGGTCGCCTCATTGAAAGTACAGCTGGTGACCGTCTGGTTCCGTTTTGTGACCCTTTTTCCTGCAGACCTCAGGGTGTAATTTCTGGGGTTCTGGGGGTCCATGAGTGAAAAGGTCAAGAAAGAGGGGGTTACTTTTCATGCTCTAAAGCTGTCCTTGGAGGCCAAACACAGTTTACTGGAAATTTGCCTTTACACACCCAGTTCCAGAGCCAAACGCACTCCCGTGACCCCCTGGTGCCATTCCATGTACCAGACGCAGAAGGCCGGAAACGAAGCCTGAGAGAAGCTTCAGGGGGTCTTGCGAACCACAGAAATGGCCTATGGCTAGGGATAGGAGTGGGTGCTCTGGAGCTGCTAGGGATAGGAGTGGATGCTCTGGAGCTACTTGGGATGGGAGTGAATGCTTTTGATCTGGAAGTGTAGGTGGGAATCCTTGAGTTAGAGCTGGCAGTGGTAGGACTACTACCTTGCTCCTCCTCCCCAGTCACTTGAGAGGGATGGATAGGGAGAGAGAAAGAGAGGGAGAACCTTTGATGGAGATATGCATTAAGGTAAATAAACAAAAATTTAAATGGTGACATGTTTACTAGAGCTTCACTGTTGGACTCAGATCCACATCATGCGGAGTCTGTTGGCTACCATGTCCGTTCATAAAATATGCTAACGATGACTAAAAGTGAGGTGCTTACCCTTTCACAATGTCTACGCACTCGGGAGTTCCACAAGCTGGCTAGAAGGAGGCTGGAACTGCTTCTCCCACCTCTTGCTCTCCTATCTCAGCTAGGATCAGAGTGGAGTCCTCTATATCAAAGTTAGATTGTATCTCTGGGTCCGGCCTAGATGCTCGTAGCTTTGCAAGGAGCTCCAGAGCTTTGAGGGACTTCGCCTGACCCAACATCCTGGCCGGCTCCTCGACAGACAGCTCGCAGTGTGTATCGTTGATATGCCTGTTCAGATGTTGGCCAGGCTTGTATGGGCACCCTAGCATAGGGCAGGGACAATGGCCGGCGAGCATTGATGTGACCTGATACCCAGTTGACCAGAATTTTTCTCTCCTCCATGTTATTAACTTTATGTGAACCCTTTAGGGGATGACTGATGTTGCTAAGCAAGTTGTGGCACATGGGGCACTGTATGTCACGTGTCATTGACATTTTCTGAAACAGAGAAAATAAATATCATGTGGGACCGTTCTATGCCCATGGGCATAGAACGGTACCATAGGGATACGAGCCATTCACAATTGTATTCATAGTATAAAGTATTGACAATGCCCGCGTCGTACCTTCTGGTGCCCATGGCCATGCCCCTCTGGTACCGTTCTATGTCCATGGGCATAGTACAGTACCAGATGGGCACTGTCCATTCACATTGCTATTTCAATATAGCAAAGTATTGACCGTGCCCGTCTCGTGCCTTTCCATGTCTGTGGCCGTGCCCATGTGGTGCTGTTCTATGCCCATGGGCATAGAACAGTACCAGAAGGGCATGGCCATGGGCACCAGAAGGTACGAGATGGGCATAAGCCATTCACATAGGTATTCACATTATAAAGTATTGGCCGTACCCATGTGGTGCCGTTCTATGCCCATGGGCATAGAGCGGTACCAAAGGGGCACGGTCATGGGCACCAGAAGGCACGAGACGGGCACGAGCCAACCACATAGGTATTCACATTATAAAGTATTGGCCATGTCCCTCTGGTACGTTCTATGCTCATGGGCATAGAACGGTACCAGAAGGGCACGGTCATGGGCACCAGAAGGTACGAGATGGACACGAGCCATTCACATAGGTATTCACATTATAAAGTCACTGTGAAATTTCTGAGTCTGTCATCTCGGATCATTTCCCTATTTTTTTCCAATTTACAGCCCCACAACCGACCAGGAGGCCTCTGGCTGCGGGTTGTCATCACCGCTGTCTCACCTCAGCCAGTGCCGGACAGTTCACCACGGCTTTTATGGACTCACAGTTTTATTCAGTTGGTCCTGATGTTTCTCTGTGTCCCAAAGATTTTTTGTCACTGTTTTCTGAAACCTGCAGTGGGATCCTGGACTCTATTGCTCCAGTCAAGTTCAGGCATTCTAAACATAGAGCTGAGCCTTGGCTGAAAAATCCTACTGCATGTAAACTCTGGAGGCAGTGTAGAAGAGCTTAAAGACAGTGGAAACATGACAGGCAACATGATTCTTTGGTTTTATTAAGGAAAACTCTTGTTTTGTATCAGAGATCCGTTAATGATGCAAAATCACAATTTCTATCTAATGTTATCACAAACAGTAGCCACTGCACCAGGGTGTTATTTAATACAATTAACTCTGTTTTAAATCCACCCACCTCAGTCTTACCTGATGCCTCAGCCTCTACCTGTGAGAACTTTCTATCATTTTTTGTTGATAAAGTTGCATCAGTTAGACAAGCCACAGGTGCACCTGCTACTTCTGTTTCTGAGTTTTCACCTATCTCTGCTGGTTCTGCTTTATTCGAACAGTTTGAACCAGTGTCATATTCCCTCTTGGACAAAATAGTTAAATCTGTTAAACCCACTAACTGCCCCACTGATTTCATCCCCACTAGATTATTGAAAGAGGTATTTAATATTATTGGTCCTTATCTTCTTGCTTTTTTCAATTCATGTCTGTCCCTTGGAGTTGTGCCTTCTGCTTTTAAACATGCAACAGTCCGCCCCCTTCTCAAAAAAACAAATCTTGATCCCTTGGTTTTATCTAATTTTAGACCCATTTCTAATTTACCCTTCCTCTCCAAAGTTTTAGAAAAAATCGTTCTTATGCAAATTCAGCCTTTTTTGGAAAAAAGCACACTCCTTGATAAATTTCAATCTGGTTTTAGATCCCGACAAAGCACAGAATCTACATTGCTGAGAGTTTATAACGACATAGCTTAGTCAGTTGACTCTGGATGCCCAGTAGCTCTGGTGCTTCTCGACCTCACAGCAGCCTTTGACACTGTGGACCACTCTGTCCTTCTGTCTCGCCTCCATGATTTTGTTGGGATTCGTGGCACGGCCCTGAAGTGGTTCACGTCCTATTTATCTGATAGGACTTTCTCTATCTTGCTCAATGGCTACTCTTCCTCTACAGCCCCTCTTCTGTGTGGGGTGCCCCAGGGTTCCATTTTGGGCCCTCTGCTCTTTTCCTTGTACCTGTTGCCACTTGGATCTATTATAAGACAACACAATGTCAACTTTCATTTTTATGCAGATGATTTGCAGATCTATTTACCATTAAGGCCTGGATCCAGTAACCCAATGTGTTCTCTCTTTGACTGCATCTCTGAAATCAAACATTGGCTAAACAATAACTTCCTATTTTTAAATGACAGTAAAACAGAATGGATTTTATTTGGTAACAAAGATGCAACTGGCCTGGGAAATGTGAATATTAACTTCAGTGACAGTGTGAAAAACCTTGGAGTGACCTTTGATAAGGCTTTACATTTTGACAAACACATCGCCTCTGTTGTCCGGTCTGGATTTTTTTATTTACGTCTTTTAAAAAAGGTCAAACCCTTTTTAAACCGTTGTGACTTGGAGAAGGCTGTTCATGCTTTTATCAGTTCTAGGCTCGATTATTGTAACGCTCTGTATGTTGGTGTGCCTCAGTCAACACTGAGCCGCCTCCAGCTTGTTCAGAATGCAGCAGCTCGCCTTTTAACCAACACTCCTAGATGGGACCACATCACACCTGTTTTATTCTCACTACATTGGCTTCCTGTCCGTTTTAGGATAGATTTTAAACTTTTATTATTTGTTTTTAAAGCTCTGAATGGCCTCGCTCCTACTTATATAACGGAGTTGTTAAGTTTCCCCGCCCGCTCCACGTCTTTGAGGTCAGATAGCCAACTCTTGCTCTCTGTTCCATGGACAAAATATAAATGTTGGGGTGACCGTGCCTTTTCTGCGGCCGTACCTCGACTCTGGAATACACTCCCACTTGAGCTACGCCAGATTACTTAACTTGGCCCTTTTAAATCAAAGCTTAAGACTTTTTTATTCAAACTGACTTTTAGTAATTAAATATGTGGTGACATTTCTGGTTTTATTTTTGCTTTTATGTTGTGTTTTTCTTGATTTTTAATCTGTCTTTTTAAGTATTGCACTGTTTTTTGTTAAACACTTTGGTCACCACCACCGTGGTTGTGTAAAGTGTTATATAAATGAATAAATGAATGAATGAATGAATGAATAAAGTATTGGCCGTGCCCATGTGGGACCGTTCTATGCTCATGGGCATAGAACGGTATGAGACGGGCACGGTCAATACTTTGTGATATTGAAATACCCATGTGAATTGATAAAACTCCCTCCCTGCTTGGGGAAACTACGCACCCTCGCGGGACTCACATTTTCATATCCGGCTCACCGAGACCTTTCCGATGGTGTATGGCTCGTCTTTGTACGACCTTCCTACGCGAAGTTATGGGCAAAAGTGCACTGACCTTATGACCTTGTCAATTTGGAAGGCCTGTTGACCCACTTAGGAACCTTGCAAAGAGCTGAAAATCACAGGTCCTGATAAGTGTATCACCCTGACTGCGTCCTGTGTGTTTGGGGTCAATACGCATTTTCCTTGACCTTTTGACCTTTTGGATTTGGAAGGCTCTAGGCCCTCTTAGGAACAACACACAGGGCTGTAACTAGTCTCTTTGAATTGCCCTTGAGCATACCTTTCCAATGGTATAAGGCCCATGTTTGTACAACCTTCCTACGCAAAGCTGTGGGCCAAAACCTGTAAGTGCAACCTCCGAAGGCCTTAATTTATAAATGTTTATATCTTCCTCCAGAAACAATCAAACTACTCCAGATTTTCAGGGTGTCATCACCTAGGAGTCCTTCTCTATCCCTGAAAATATTGTGTCCCTAGCTACTTTACATGAAGAATTACGGCCATCTATATATTGGCCTGACCTTATGACCTTTTCACTTTGGATAGACCTAGACCGCCTTAGGAACCTCGCAAAGGGCTGAAACTCACAGGTACTGATCAGTGTATCACCTTGACTGCGTTCTGTGTGTTTGGGGTCAATACGCATTTTCCTTGACCTTTTAACCTTTTTTATTTGGAGACACCTAGACCCCCTTAGGAAGGTAGCAAAGGGTTGAAACAGGTCTCTTTGAATTGCCCTTGAGCAGACCTTTTCAACGTTATGCAATCCATATTTGTACGACCTTCCTACGCAACACCGTGGGCTACACAATTCACATTGCTCTTTCCATTTTGCAAAGTATTGACCATGCCTGTCTCATGCCTTTCCATGCCCATGGCCGTACCCCTCTGGTACTGTTCTATGCCCATGGGCATAGAGCGGTACCAAAGAGGCATAGTCATGGGCACCAGAAGGCACGAGATGGGCACGAGCCATTCACATATGTATTCACATTATAATGTATTGGCCTTTCCCATGTGGTACCGTTCTATACCCATGGGCATAGAACGGTACCAGAGGGGCACATTCATGGGCACCAGAAGGCATGAGACGGGCACGAGTCATTCACATAGGTATTCACATTATAAAGTATTGGCCGTGCCCATGTGGGATCGTTCTATGCTCACGGGCATAGAACGGTACGAGACAAGGACGGTCAATACTTTGTGATATTGAAATACCAATGTAAATTGATAAAGTATTGACCATGCTATGGTAGGCAGTGTTAACATTTAATCAAAACCCACTTCTCTCTGTTATTCCATTTGTAGATCACTAAAAACAACATTCTTCCTGGTCAAAATTAAATTTCTACTAGTCAGAACTATAATTGCATATATCTACAATTACATTTTTGCTAGCAGAAACTTACATTCAGGATGTCATAAAATCAAATTGAACTATTAAGAATTAAGTTTCAGATATCTATCAATCTTTACAAATTATAAGTCGTCGTTTTAACATTTAATAGCTTGACTGGATTTCTATTTCAGATATCTCACATACATTTCTTCCTAGTCAAAATGAACATTCCAGATATCTAAAACATCATTCTTCCTATCTAAAATGTTCATTTTAGATAGGAAGATTTTAATTCTTACTAGTACAAATGATGTCACTTTCCCCATTCATGTGTATTGGGCTTTTACTTCCAGATATCTAAAATAACATTCTTCCTATCTATAATAAACATTCTGGATGTCTACAAATGAATTATGACGAGGATGAACTCTAAATTCAGATCTCCATAATCCAGTTAATACTAGTCATAATGACCATTTCAGATATCATAAATGAAGAAGTCATTCTAGATATCCAGTTATCAATTCTTGACATCCAAAATGCATTTCTACTAGTATAAATCTAGTTAAAGATATCAACTACTGATTATTGACTAGTTAATGTGGAATTTCAGATATCTGAAATGTTAATAATGCCTATACAAATTACACTTATAGATACTTACAAATATATTTTGACTATCGTTCAGCAGAATAATAGGGCTCCGTTTTAACATATAATAGGCAAGCTGACTAGCCACATTTCTATTATAGATAGCACTAATACATTCTACCTAGTCACAATTAAAATATTCCTAGTCAGAATTGTAATACAGCTATCACCAATTACATTTATGCCAGTATGAATTAACATTTCAGTGATCTGTAATCAAATTAGTACTAGTAAAAACTAAGTTTCAGATATCTAAAAATCATTACATATTTTAAGTGGCCGATTTAACATATATTAGCTTAACTGGATATGTATTTCAGACATCTTAAATTGAATTCTTCCTATCTGAAATGTTCATTTGTACTAGTAAGAATTGCATTCTTACTAGTACAAATGACATCACTTTCCACATGCACGTGTATTGTGCTTTACTTCCAGTTATCTAAAATAACATTCTTCCTATCTATAATGAACATTTTAGAGAGGTGGAATGGAGTTCTTACTAGTACAAATGAATTTGAATGTTGCTTCCAGATATCTAAAACAACATTTCTACTAGGAGGAATGGAGTTCTTACTAGTACAAATGACGTCACTTCCTCCGAGCAGAAGAAGAAGAAATTCCGCTTCCTCTTTGTGGATTTGCAAGCAATAATGGCGTTGGCGGTAGTTGAAAGAATAGCAAGAAAAGGGCATGAAATTGAGTAAGCCCTCAGCCAAGGGATTTGTGGCGACAAAGAGTGGCGTTCGATAAAAAGTTGTATTAGAAACCTTCAAAGAATTGAACATTTGTTGTCTACCGAGACGTACAACCTACTGAAAAGTACTCTGATGCATGCTCAATAATCCAGGTAGAAAAATCTAAAAAAGCTAAGTCTGGTCCTCTGGACATTCAAAAAGTAAAACAAAACAAAGCAAAAAAAAATGTAGAAACGTTTCGTCTTTCGTCCGAAAGACTTCCTCAGTCTGAGTTGCTGTGTTCAGCTCAGTCTTATAAATAGTGAAAAGTAGTTTGACTGAACTTGAAGCGTTAGCAATGCCGGCTAATTTCAAAGGAGTTGAAGATCATCGTTTTTTCATTAGGCGAGTAAGTTCAGGTAAAGGCTCTCAAGAGTAGAAAAGAAAGTTCATTCTCAATAGTCCAGGTATCAAATCCACTCATTCTCAATCAGTTCATCTGGACAGTTTGGGCTCTGGGCTCTCAAGAGTGTTTTTCTTTCTTTCCTTTTTTTACGCATTGTGTTGTAGTCTGTATGAAATGTCTTGCTCAGTAACGTTTGTTGTTGTCCTAGGGCGGAGAGGCAGACCAGCTATTGATGTTACCAGAGAGCACATAGACTTCCTTATGAAGCAAGGACATACAATCAAAAAATGTTGATAATACTGGGATGTTCTTCGTCGTTTTTGTACAAGAAATCGAAGCTGATGGGCATACCAATAAGAGGAAGACTGTCTGCCTTAGATGACTATCAGCTGCAAGAACATGTGAGGACTTTGCAGGGCCAGTATCCAAATTCTGGGAATGAGGTTAGTCTTTTTTAGAGAAAGTGAGATTTATTTTGGATATGTCTTGTGAGAGTTTGTTACTATTTTGCTTTTTTATTTTTATGTATTATTTATTTGTTTTTTGCTTTTTATTTTTATTATTCATGCTTTTGTAGAAAAAAATGCAATGTTCAAAAATGGTACGTTAGAATAAACAGGAGTCCAGCTGGATTTCTTCTTAAAACGTTATTTTCAATCTTCTGACTCCAATCAGGTTCACAGTACAGCACTCCGCAGGCCTCAGCGTAAAACCTTAGGCTGAAGCAAAACAAAAACACAGTAGCTCTGCTCTGAGCAGAGACTGCACAATACTCTGACAACTTATTTTTACTATAATAATAAATTGACCTTATAATGTACATCTCTTCCTGATTACACATCTGGAGGTGTTACCTTTTATGTCAGATGTAGAACGTAACTCATTTTGTTTATACTAAAGAAAGAACACATGAGATGACACACAAACCAACTCTTTGTCTGCTTTTACCATAAAGGCTAAAATGATTAGAAAGTACAAAATACAGTACTGCATCTAATATTCAATTAATCGGTTATTAAACTTTCTTCACTTTTGTATTTATTTATTTTTGCAGATGATGAAGGCGCTGTTGCATGCCCATGGTGTGATCGTCACACGGGCCAAGGTACGAGAGATGTTGGCAAGGATAAACCCAACTTCTGCTGCAAGAAGGTGGAGCCGGACTGTTACAAGGTGGGTTTATCATGTGCCATACCCCAACAGTTTGTGGCATATTGATGGAAAGATGCGACTTATCAGGTTGAATATTAAACATCACACTTTATATATACATATATGGTAGCATCTGATAAAAAAATGTATACACACACACACACCTACTAAATGTAGTAATGAAAATAACACACATCAGCTTCAGTGTAGACTATCCTTCACTTGTGTTACGTGGGCACAGTTTTTTCAGTCTTTTGTTTGTTTGTTATTTTTATTTTTGGCACCTTTTTGACGGTTCACTGGTGAAGGGGGCGGGGCTCATCCACACAAGTGGTTTTAGCTGAGCTAGCAGCACACCTGGGGGTGATGAGAAGATTGATTGACTGCAGAGATGGATTGATGGAGTAGCGTGTGTTGGGAGCGGCTGTGAGGCTTTTGGGCTGTGGGAGCTGCTATGTGAAGACGTGTAAAGGAAGGAAATAATTTGAGACGGTGCGGGTGGACTCTGGGGGAACAGAGTCCTCACCTCGGGCTGATCACCCAGAGGGGGGCGTCGGATGTTTTTGGCCGGGAGGAACAGGGTTTGTCCTGGATGAACGGCTGGACGCAGTAATGTACCGGGGAGTTTACACGCCTGCTGGCCGGGAGGAACAGGGTTTGTCCTGATGAACCGGCTGGACAGTGGGGAGTTTACACGCCTGCAGAAATCAACCACCTACAGAAAAATCACAAGTGGTGCGTTTTTAAGAAAGGAGGAAAACTATAAAGAAAAGCAAAAACAACAATTAATGAACAGATCATCTGACGGATGAAGCACCGTGCGGGCTCGCCTATTTAATACTGGAAATCCCAGGATATTTAAATCAGTACAATCTTTACCAGAGCCCAGCCAAATGGCTCTTTTTTTTAGGAATTTGTAATCCTTGAGTAAGCATGCCTGGAGACTTTTTCCTTCTATGTAAATGTGAAGGCTTTTGTAGTAGGAGAATGCATTTGGGGGGGATATGCTGGGGGACTTGTGTCCATTGTTTGCTAAAGAATGGCAAACATTCCAATCTAATTGGCTTGGCTGATGGCGCTTGTAACAGATTCACATGTGGAAAATGTTATGCAGAGACAGGTTGTGTTCTGACATACTGTAAGTGTGATTTTATACAGTACTTACATATACATAAATATAAAATATATATATATATATATATATATATATATATATATATATATATATATATATATATATATATATATATATATATATATATATATATATATATATATATATATATATATATATATATATATATATATATATATATATATATATATATATATATATATATATATATATATATATATATATATATATATATATATATATATATATAAATATATGTACATTACAACATATAATTTCATTTGAGCTGCTTCCTTCAGGGCGAAGGTACGGCCTTCCTTTATTCTCAAGAAACAGAACAAAATTTTCTTTCATACCACAAGCAATTAAATCAATAAATAATACTAAGGTATCATGACTTACTGAGCACAAATGTCTTGGCTACACCTTCTGCAACATTTTGGCTGACTGGCAGATTCACATGTGTTGTGACAAATGTAGAAATGATATGTTGTGATATATATATATATATATATATATATATATATATATATATATATATATATATATATATATATATGTACATTACAACATATAATTTCATTTGAGCTGCTTCCTTCAGGGCGAAGGTACGGCCTTCCTTTATTCTCAAGAAACAGAACAAAATTTTCTTTCATACCACAAGCAATTAAATCAATAAATAATACTAAGGTATCATGACTTACTGAGCACAAATGTCTTGGCTACACCTTCTGCAACATTTTGGCTGACTGGCAGATTCACATGTGTTGTGACAAATGTAGAAAGGAGATGTTGTATATATATATATACATATGTAAAGGGTTTAGAGGGGGTCAGTTTAATACTGACCTCCTTTTTACCTTAATTTACTTATTCAGATTGAATAGTAATTTCACGGATTCTCTTCTTTTTCAGTTTATTCAATATTTCTGTGATCTTTATGATGGATAAATAAACAGAGCCATTAAGTGACAATGGACACGTTAACTTAGTTTGATATGTCAAAGAGACACTATCATTTATTTAAAATAAATCAACTAAATTAACACCATTACACTTGATTGACATGATTTCACTTTCTTTCAATTCAAATACGTCAGCACACTTGATTTAACACAACAGACATAAATACTAGATGTTACACATATTTAGTCTGAGGGGCTCTTCAGCTTAAAATAGTTTCCAGCTTAAGATTGAGAGGGAAAGGGAAAAGGAGGAATAAGAGGTTGGAGAGATTAAGTTATTTATCTCGAGTGTAACCAGAGATGACACTTTCCATCCGACTTCGGCTAAATCCCAGGTACGTTTGTAAACAGCTTTACCTTTTGACGATGCGTCTGATAAAGATATTACCAGCCTCCCAGGTGCACAGAGTCCTTCCGGCCCTCGTACGTCTGAACTGGTCGTTTACTTCCAACGTCTCCTCGGATCCGCGTCAGCCGTCAGAAACATGTGGCAGCTTCTGGCCGACTTCAAGACGAGATGTTTCTCAAAGAAAGTTCATTAGGAACTTTGGAGCTTTTGCTCGGGGAACTGGATGGAGGCGTCCATCAGTTCTAGCTGACAAGTTAGTCTTTGGCTCTTGACCAAGCTTGACCAGCTGCAAGGCAGAGAGCTTTCAGGTCTCTGTCCATTCGAACTCTCTGTCCATTCAAAGACTGAAGCGTTTCCGCACAGTTAGAACTTAAAAAGACAGGAACACAGAGAGGAGTTCACTTGCCTTATCAAACCCAAGGTTACAAACAGCAGCAGAGAGAAATGTTTAGGAAAAAGATAGATAAAGCTGGAGCCCAGCTCATGAGACTGTCTCTGAGTTTCTAAACAAAACCGTCCGGTCTCTGTGACCCGAAGGCTTCACCTTTAAACACAGCAGTGAACACAGTTTAACTCTTACAGAATGACACAGCTTAAAAGCACACATCATGAAAATGACAAAAGTTATTCTTTTGATCACATTAGAATAAAATCAAAGATAGAAATAGTCTCTTTTGGTGACTATATTTATCAGATTATAGCTAAATGAATGATTTTGTAGTAAATGTCTTGCTTTACTGAGTGGTCAGTAAAGGTCATCACTGGACAGTTCGAAAACCCTAGTTTGACCCTGGGTAGGTCCATTACATCTCCCCCCTTTTGGAAGCCATCGCCAGTCCTTGGGGATGGGGTCCAACACGAAAGGAAACCTTGAACTGTCTTTGATCTTGAAGTAATCCAGCAAGTGGAAGAGAAAAATCAAAAATTATAATCCCATAAAGTTTTTGGAAATTTCATACTGTTCAGAGGTAATCCCATTGCGAAAAGCTTTTACTCCTTTGGAAAACAAAGTCTGTTAACTCCTGGAAAACAAAGCCTGTGATCCCTTGGAAAGCAAAGTCTTATAATCCACAGCGGTAATTCCACAGCAGTAATTCCACCACGATTAGAGTTGGTGATATCATCAGCAACAATTGTTTTCATAATCAGCATGTAGAGGGGATCCCTCGATTGACGCAGAGGAGGCGACCCTTGGATGAAGGTTGAAGACCAAGCGTTGGAGCTGCAGGTCCCCACATCGAAGGTTGTTGGCTGGTTGGTTTCCAGTCAGTGCCACTCTGGTTCTATGTGTCATGCAATTATGTGGTTTTTTAAGGTGGGCTTATGATTGGGATTTTACATTAAGCCTTACCTATATGCACCTGGTATGTAAGCTATCATGGTTTAGAACAGCTACACTTACTAATTAAGGGGTGGAACAATTCTGTAAATTAGATATAGGGATCTATACCTATAGAATTTTGGAGGGCTTCTGTAACGAAGGCCTCTAATTCCAAACTATTCCTCCATTCACTAATTAGTTTAGGTTAAACTAAAGTAGAAAAATGAAATATAGTTTGATCTAAATGTCTGTTGTCTTTTAGACGAACGACGTAGGATTTAGTATTCCTAATCAATTTTGAAGTCTATGGCGAGACTCATCAAAATGAATAGATAATCTAGAATAGAAACGATCGAATCGGTTCAATTTAGAAATTGTGAGACCAGTGTAGTTTATGGTACCTCGGGTAGCTTTAAACTACATTGGCTCTTCAACGACTGAGATTTAACAAAACGAACTGCATGTTGGCATAGTTAAATCCATATCATTCATTAACCAATGTTAATACAAAACCTTTTTGGCTGGGAGTGTTCAGAACCAAAACAATACCTCAACTAATGACAACAGTAATGACTAAACAACAAGGAAACAACGTTTCACTGCTTCGACCCACTCTTGTCGTCAGATTCCAAAGTGCAACACACAAGCAAAACAGGTCTCAACTTTATGACCGAGGTCAAATCAAATCTCGTGGATTTAAACGGTTGTTAAGGTTAGTTTTTTGTTGTGGGTTTTAGACTTAGCGTTTCTAAGTTCAAGTTGGACAATGCGACTTATAGGGTGGGAAATATGGTAGTTTAAACCTGATTAGTTTATTTACTAACTTGTGTTTGTACGACCTTATTATCCCATGAAGTCGGTGAGTTGGTGAGATCTTTGTCTTTTGTGGAGTCATTGAACGCCTTGTAAGGTTTGATCTGATTTCGATGTACCCATTTAGCAATTGGCTCTTTACGGCCTTTGCTGATTTTGATCTCGTAGACGACTGAGGACACTTTGTCTGTTATCAGATGAGGTCCAGTCCACCTGGGCATTAGTTTGCGGGCGAGAGTTCCGGTCCCGGACTCTCCTTTCCCGGTTGTTGGGGCGAACGTATAGTACCAGACTCTGTCTCCCACTTGGAGTTCATTGTGAGAGGCCTTCTGGTCATAGTACGCCTTGCGTCCTTCAGCGGACCTTTCCAGGTTTTTCTGGGCGAAAGCAAAAGTGTTTCTGAGGTGTACATTCAAATCTTTCATGTATTGTTGTGTAGTGTAGGCTGTCGCCATGACGGCGTCACCTGGTTGGTACAACAGGTGTAGAGGGAGAGTCATTTGTCGACCGGTCATCATCTCGAAGGGAGAGATGCCAGTTGATGTGTGTGGAGTGGCTCTTATGGCCATGAGGACCAGAGGGAGTTTCACATCCCAGTCCTTGTGATTTGCGGCCACGTATTTCTTCAAAATACTCACCACAGTTCTGTTTGCTCTCTCGACTTGGCCTGAAGCCTGTGGGTGGTAGCCGACATGAAAGTTGGCCTTGACGCCTAGCGTCTTCCACAGTTCTTTCATCACTTCACCTGTGAAGTGTGTACCTTGGTCTGAGTTCACCCGAAGGGGAAGTCCAAACCTTGAGAATATATGATTCATTAACAACATAGCAGTTGTTTGTGCTGTGTCGTTAGGAGCTGGTAGGCATTCTACCCATTTGGTAAATGCACAGGTTACCGTGAGAAAATATTTATTTCCTCTAGAGCTCTTAGTGAGTGGTCCAACCCAGTCGATCTGGAGGTCAGACCATGGGAATGCAATGCCTCTACTTTGCAGTGGTGCTCTGTGAAGTGGTCTGGTTGGCTGAAACTGGCCACACACCACGCACCCTTCAATGTAGTCCTTGACATCCTTTTTCATTCCAGGCCAATAGGCAATTTGTTTTAATGCCGTCAGCGTGGCTTTATCTCCTTTGTGTCCTGCGGACGGGAGATCATGGGCATGAACTAACATCACCCCCCTTTGGTCATGGGGAACCACGAACACAGGTGAGGACGTTGGTCCATGAGCGAAAGTTAGGATGCCCTTGATTAGTTTTAGCTGTTTGCGCAGCTGGTAAAGGACTTTAAGGTCTGGATCGGAATCCAGTTCGTCTTTAGACGGAGTGTTTTTGTCTGGATCAGTCAGGTACAGTATCATGGAGTTGATAGCAGGATCCGACTTTTGCTGTTGGATGATGTCTGGGTCAGTCAGTGCAGGCCGTACAGAGACTGCGTTGTCAGCAGGTCTGGCCGCGGCCTGTGCACGTGTGACTGCCATAACCTCAACAGCAGGTTGTGTTGACAGAGTCTTGATCAACCAGGAGGAGTCGAAGGACCATAGAGGACCTTCGTCGGCTCCTTCTTTGGCTAAGGAATCCGCAATGTCATTGTAGTGCTTGTCATCGCCTGGGACTCTAGAATGTCCTGGAACTTTCTTCCAGTAGATCTGTAAGTCGTGTGATGTCACCAAGTGATCACATGCCATGAAAAGCTCTTTGTGTTTGACCACTTTTCTGTCGCTTGTTAGGAAACCGTTCTGTTTCCACACAGCAAGGTGACAAGCGAAACTCAAACGAGCATAGTTAGAGTCAGTGCAGATGACTAGGGTCTTGATGGAGCGTGCTACTACCATCTGGAGAGCTATTAGGATTCCTGCAATCTCAGCGTACTGAGAAGTCTGAGAGCCTAATTTGTAGCTGAAGGTAATCTGTTCTTGGTCTTGGAGGAGGACCCCTCCAACACCTGCCCTACAGATTTTGTCGCGGAGGAATGAAGATCCATCCACGTACAATGTTGTCATATCTTTGCAGATATTGTCATCAAAGAAGTGGTGGTTCGGGTCTTCAGTCACAGGGGTTTTTTCCTCAGCCAACGGCTGGGTCGCTGGTACATCTTGTGTACACTTTTGGCAGAGTGCCAAGTCTGTCCCCAGATGTGACTTCTTGTTTTGACCATAACGTATGTCTAGGTTAAAACTTTGAAGCGCCATGAGCCACGTTGCAACACGAGAGTTTGTTACCACACCATCTCTGATGCGTTGGCTGTTCAGGAACGTCACTGGCTGGTGTTGTGTTTCCACAATGATTTTCTGTCCACCAATGTAGCTGGAGAAATGTTTTACTGCCCACACTGTGGTCAGTAGAGCTTTCTCACAGTCTGAGAATCTCAACTCGGGGCCCGCCATCGTTTTGCTGGCGTAGGCCACTACACGTTTGTCTCTGTCGTGTATTTGGTATAGACCTGCACTTATGCAATGAGCTGAGAAGCCCACTTCCAAGTAAAACTCTTTGTTGTAGTCTGGGTAGGCTAAACATGGGGCTGACTTAATCCTGTTTATAAGAGCGTCCATTGCCTGCTGCTGTTTGTCAGTCCAGACGAATGGAACGTCTTTCTTTAGGAGTTCAGTCAGTGGCTTTGCAAGGTCTGCATAGTTCTCTATGAACTGGTTCGAGTAGTTACACACGCCAAGAAAACTTTGTAGTTCTTTGAGATTGGTGGGGACCTTGAGATTGTCAAGGCCTTGGGCACGAGTTAAGATGCCATGGTTTGGTTTAAGCCGTTCACGCAGTGTATCGGGAAGCTTGTACAGGAACCTCATAGGCTTCGGCCAACGTTTCTCCGTACGTTTACCTCTTTCTGCGTAATTCAGGTGTGTCACAACTGTCGGCGCAGTCGCTGGTGTGTCTGACTGGTCAGACCGCGGTGCGTCACTGTCGTTGTGATGTGTGTCTTCCCACTTCATGACTGAAGAGGTGCTCTTTGAGTCTGTAAGAACTATGTCATCTCTGAGTAGTCCTATACTCAAAAGCTCTTGAACCAAGGTTTCATCGAAAGCTTGGCTGATGGCTGAATTACCTGTCCCAGAGGACAGTACAGCGTCTGTGGTGTGGGATCCTCGGACCTCCACACAGTCTACTACCTGTGGTAGAGAGTGAGAGTACACCCCCCTTTTGTTGGAGGAGGGGTCCTCAAAATCTGTGACACTGAAATCCAAGTGACTGTCAGCATGTCGCGGACTGCCACTTCCAGGACTCACATGTCCTTGAACCAAGGTTTCATCGAAAGCTTGGCTGATAGCTGAATTACCTGTCCCATAGGACAGTACAGCCTCTTCGGTGTAGGATCCTTGGATCTCAACACCTTTCACTACCTGTGGTAGGTAGTGTTCAGTGAGTGCTGACTGTGTCAGCTCGCAGAGGAGGTTCTCTTGTCGGGCCAGAGTCTGGTCCAACTGTTGAGTCTCTACTGTCTCACCTGTAGTTGAAGGTTCACTTACCGGGCTTGTGACCACGGTTGGGGAGTCCCTCGTGGCCACTGCGGTACCTGCGGTTAGGCAGTCTGTACCACAACGAGGAGGCACTTTTATTGGCAGGGGTTTTCTCACTGTTGCCCACATTTCCTGTTGACCATAATCTATAATCGCGTTGAAGCGGTTTATAAAATCTTGGCCAACCAAAAATGGGAATGAGTCAAGTGTAGACACGTACACCGGGTGGTGTAGTGTCATTTCGCCAATCTGCATGTGAACCATAGCCATAGCTGTTAGGGTTGTTCTCGTCTCTGCGAGACCCTGTAGCTCAATAGCACATTTCTCAAAGGGTATTTGCCTGTCAACACCGTTAGCGGCGGTCCTCAGCTCCTCGAACAGCTTGGCCGACATAATAGTTATATCAGAACTGCCATCCAGGAGGGCTTCACGCTCAAGGACACCTTCCAGTGTGATGGGCAGGTAGGCTTTCTTAGCCACCCCCCTTTGCATAAAGTTACACAGAAACCACTTGGGTCTTGGTACACGTTTCCGTTCACGTGTACCTCTGTCTGTGTAATCTTGTTTACTGTCAGCATCTTGTTGGCTGACAGTATCATGACCTTCAGGATGTCGTTGTTTGTCAGCAATTGGTTTGCTGTCAACATCCATGGCCATGTTGGTAGTAGCGTGCGCTGAGGTCTTGTGAAAGACGGTGCTACACATCGCTCCAGGTCGGTCAATGTTGATAGTGTCATTATCAATGATAATGCCACTCATTGTATCAGGTTGGTCAAGCACAGCAACATTCAAATCTACTGACAAACTACTTACTTCCTCTGTCTCTTCCGAGCATAGAGGTGTTGGGCCATTGTTTCGGGACATTTGTGACTCCTTGCCTATTTCGAACTGTTCTGTTCGAGGCGCGGGAGGTGCAGTTCCAAGGCTCGGGGGTTTCTGTTGGGACCACTCATTTTTACACGAGTCCAGGTCCTCACACTTCAATTTCTTTTGAAGTTCACCCACCGATGGGCCTTGTTTTTCACCCATCTGGTTCGATCTGAACCATTTTGGCTTCTTTCTCCAGCGGATACCCCCACTTTGTGGTTTGTCAGGTTGAAAGGTCTGTTTCTTTTCGCCTTTGTTAGGAGAGGGAGTTGATGAACTTGTCCCTTCTAGCTCCAGCGAGTGGGATTTGACCGCTTCATTCGGGGACACCTGTAAGGGTGTTTTGGCTAGCATGTTAACTGCAAAGACATCCGCAGCACACTGTACTATTTCATGCAAAGATGTTGCTTCTAAATCACCCCAGGCCAAGTTCCATGGCAACTCGAATCTAACATCAGGGATTAGATTATCCCTGAAAACAGATTTGAAAAGCGTCTGCTCTTCCAGGTCAGGTTCCATCATGTCACCTATATACGCCTTCAAAATTCTGGCAAAGAAAAAATATGGATGTTCATCGTTTCTCTGCAAGACATTTCGGGCAGCTGAGTAGTCACCACACAATGAGAAAGATTTTTCCTCTGTGCAAGGTGCAGGGGGAGCAAGTTCATGGCTCCGGGGTTCCTCTTGGTACCCTCTGATGTATGGGTCTTCTAGAGGCACATACTGTATGAGCCTTGGACGCGTACCGTCTTGAACTTCCATCTTTAACTTGATTTTTTGTGAAAATCAATAAGACAGTTCCAAATTTAATGTGTGCAAATAAATCTTCACTTTTAATGCAGCACTGAGTCAATCAAACTAATCAGCTGTCTGGTTTAAGTGTTTCACTGTGTAATAAGTATTTCTATTCATAGGTACCTTCTTCAGGTTTTACCCTCAAATGAATTGTAAAAGTTAAATGCCTTTTTGCAGTGTTAACTTTAAAATATAACTTATTTTTCAACAACAGTTACTAACTAACCCAAGCATGACGTCCGTTTTACTTACTCAAACACTATTTAAAAGATTCGAAATAAATACATTGTTCACACTAAAATGTACCCAGAATGCTGCTCCATTATGCCTTAAAAAAGATGTATTGCAGTTTGGCTAAACTGTTTTCAGGAGTGAAAAATGGATTACCTGTTTATTTTAAATATTTTTTATCTAAAATAAACTGGAGGTGTTTGTGTGCTTAGCATAACATGACAGATGGCATTCCAAATAAAAATCAGTGACTTTTATCAATTTGTTGTCTGTTGACATCCTCAAAGTTGTTCTGCTATCTTTGTTTTGATTTTTTGTGAAAATCAAGTCAGCAGATGCTTTCTGTTTATTTTAAATTTTGTATTTAAAATAAACTGGAGTCATTAATTTTACACAGAAAAACGTTAAAAATGCAATTTTTAACTAAAAGTGTACAGTGTACACCAATTCTGTTTAAAATTCAGAGATGTGAAGAGCTTAATGTGGAAATTCTCTGTTCTCCATCATTTTATTTATTAATTTTATTTAATCTGAAAATCAAATAAAAGATGCTTTTTTGAGTGTTATTTTAAATCTCTTCAGTATTTAAAATGAGCATCAATTGTTCGTCTGTACCTCTGTTATTCAAAAATTCTTTATTTAAAATAAACAGGATTTTTTGTTTGTGTACAGAACAATTTTAAAAGCTGGTAATTCACCATAAAAATGCTGACTTCTCATGATGTATTTGAGAAAACTCATCTGTCAACGTCTTTTAACCAACAGGGGGCAGCTTCGAGTCTTAATTTTAATCACGAGGAAACTGATTTTTCTAATCAGTATTTAAACTAAAAACAACCTTTTCAGAGTTAGTTTCTAGTGTATCAGTGATAAACGCTCGAACCGCGTTCTTGTCAGAGACAAATCTATGTTGTTAGACAGTTTAGATGGCTTTAAAATGAATGTTTAAACTCTCAGTGAAACTCAGTTTGAGTGTCAGTGTGTGAACTGCTTGTCCCCCGCAATGCACCAGGAAATGACGACACAAATAGGCGGGTCGACGCAGCGCGTCACCAGCTCCACTGCTGTTGAGCGAGGCGGAGCTCGCTAAACAGATACGTGACGTCAACCAATCAATCACAGCGTATGTAGTTCATTCCCAAGCGTTCATGGTGAATGAAGTTCTTACCTCCGACCACGGCAGTGCCGGAAATGACGACAAAGTGGGTTGGTCGCAACGGCGTGCGTTCCCACTACAGCGAATCAGCGTTCGCCACGAGTGATTGACAGCTCACAGCTCTCGTTTCATCCAATCACAGCTCATAAACAAACGTGTACTAGGACACGTAGCTCTTTAACGTTAGCTTAGCACAACAGAACACAACTTTATAGACTCGTAACCAACTCAAACGCTTCGAATTAACTCCCCAAAACTCTGAAACGTGGCAATCACAATTAAAACAGGCACAACTAAGCTACGCTCAGTAACCAGCACGTCAACTGTAACACGACACGGACTCCCTCGGAGCCGCGTTCAGGTCGGTTCCGTCCACTTTAAAGGAGCAGAACTCGGGTTTCAGAACCACTATCCGACACCGTACAGTAATATGCTTCTTTGACCTGCTTTAACATGTAAAATACCAGCACAGCAATCTTGTAGATGTTAAATTAGCTTTTCAGGCAATTTGACTCGGCGGTCATTTTGCAGTGAGATTGCCTCAGCTTGTGCAACGTAATCTGGACCGGGTCCTTATCAGAACCACCAAACACTTCCCACACAGCGAGACAGATCCCCACCAAACTACTTATAGCGTTTCAAAAGTTGAACAAATAACAATTTCAGCTTCAAATGTCATTAACTGCAGTCCTGCAATCGTTCTGAACACTTTTCCAGCCAAAATAATTAATCTGTTAGAGTCTAAAACTTGGATCCCAATATGCAAACATGACGTTACAGTTCACGAGAGATCACAGTTTTATCAATAAACTTTCAGAACCACGTACGAGGCCACCAGATGTAAGGGGTTAATGAGGAGGTCAATATTAATACTGACCTCTTTACCTTAATTAATTTACTTATTCAGATTGAATAGTAAATTCACGGATTCTGTTCTTTTTCAGTTTACCCAATATTTCTGTGATCTTTATGATGGATAAATAAACAGAGCCATTAAGTGACAAAGACGTTAACTTAGTTTGATATGTCAAAGAGACACTATCATTTATTTAAAATGAATCAACTAAATTAACACCATTACACTTGATTGACATGATTTCACTTTCTTTCAATTTAAAACGTCAGCACACTTAAATTCAACACAACAGACTTCAATATTGGATGTTAACATATTTAGTCTGAGGGGCTCTTCAGCTTAAAATAGTTTCCAGCTTAAGATTGAGAGGGAAAGGGAAAAGGAGGAATAAGAGGTTGGAGAGATTAAGTTATTTATCTCGAGTGTAACCAGAGATGACACTTTCCATCCGACTTCGGCTAAATCCCAGGTACGTTTGTAAACAGCTCTTTACCTTTTGACGATGCGTCTGATAAAGATATCACCAGCCTCCCAGGTGCACAGAGTCCTTCCGGCCCTCGTACGTCTGAACTGGTCGTTTACTTCCAACGTCTCCTCGGATCCGCGTCAGCCGTCAGAAACATGTGGCAGCTTCTGGCCGACTTCAAGACGAGATGTTTCTCAAAGAAAGTTCATTAGGAACTTTGGAGCTTTTGCTCGGGGAACTGGATGGAGGCGTCCATCAGTTCTAGCTGACAAGTTAGTCTTTGGCTCTTGACCAAGCTTGACCAGCTGCAAGGCAGAGAGCTTTCAGGTCTCTGTCCATTCAAACTCTCTGTCCATTCAAAGACTGAAGCGTTTCCGCACAGTTAGAACTTAAAAAGAGACTTAGAGAGGAGAGAAACTTGTCTCTTTTTCATTGGTCCACTCGTTATCACTATTCAAGGTGAAATTCAGCACAGAGAAGGAAATTGTTTAGGAAAAGTATCTGAGTGAGAGACTTTCAGACGCTAGATGAGAGTTTTAGCTGAAACTCGACAAAAACAATTTCAGTGTAAGTCAGTTTGACATTTTAGCTGAACTTTGACACCTTTTCACTTGCAGAAATGACACATTGATGTTTCACATTTAAAGAATAACAGCATATAACATATATCATGAAAATGACAAAAGTTATTCTTTTGATTACATTAGAATAAAATCAAAGGTAGAAATAGTCTCTTTTGGTGACTATATTCTGATTACAACTAATGGAATGATTTTGTGATAAATGTCTTGCTTTACTGAGAGGTCAGTAAAGATCATCTCTGGAACAGTTCAAAAGTACACAGATGTAATAAAGTGAACATGGTCATGTCCACTACACTATGTTGTCCGCTAGAGGCGCTATGGTTTAGTCAGTTCCTATGTTGTACTACTCAAAACGGCTGCCTCTAGGACCCAGCGGCGCTGGGTTTTAGTAGTTTTAGACGCAGCAGATAGCAACAGACTCTCTGCTCATTTTCCCTGTGTCTGTGTGCACAGCAAGCGTTCCTCCTGATGTCTTTATTGACAGAGCACAATACAACATGATTGAAATTGCGCACACGTCTTAAAAGATGGGCCGAGTGCACGAAGCCGCAGTCGTGTCGTCGTTCACAAAGGTGAACTCGAGACAGAATTTGCAGTTTTTCTCTCACCACTCACCATCAGAGCTTCTGATGTGCCTGTTATAATAATAATAATAATGAATTCAATTTATAACGCACTTTTCATTAATGAAAATCTCAAAGTGCTACAAGGAGCAACAGAATTAAATGACAATAAAACAAATAATAAAACAATTAAAATCAATAACAATATCAGCTAAGATCAAAAGTAGAATCATGAGGAGGTAGAGTATGCTTGGTCGAAAAGAAAGGTCTTCAAGTCGCTCTTAAAGTCAACCACAGACTGTGGGGCTCTTAGACATTCAGGAAGAGAGTTCCACAGGCGGGGGGCAGCCACACTGAAAGCCCGGTCTCCCATGGTCTTTAATTTGGTTCTCGGAATGTGAAGGAGATTGCTGTTCTGTGACCGCAGCGAACGGGTGGATGAGTATGGAATGAGAATATCCTTCAGATAATCTGGTGAAGTTCCGT
>JBBPBX010004808.1:3505-74746 GCA_038048925.1 Garcialebias charrua
CTAACCAAACTGCACCAGTTGTGGCATCTACGGGTAAAATCTAACCAGACATCATCAGTAGATACAATCCTCCAACCTTCCAGTATGCTGCATTTTCAACAATCAGAAAAGCAAACACATGGCTGCTTAAAGCGTGGTAGAAGTCTGCTGGGACCCAATCGCACCTAATAGTCTAATTAAAGCCATTGATTGTTTATATAAGCACAAATCAGCGGTGGACATTCCCTCCTCTCTACAGGGGTAGTAATTAGCACAAAATACTGAGGGGTACGGTTAACAGTCACAGCTCTCACCTCATTAGCTGGTCAGTGGTATGGTTTTGTTTATTGATGCTTTTTTTCCCCTTCTCCTGACCTTTCCATGCTGTTTCTTTAGTGCTGCATACACTGTAACTCCGGCTACAGCTATCGCTTGAGAGCATCTGTGTTCAATCAGTGTTCATATCTGTCCTTTTTAAAAAAAAAAGTCACGCTGCTTCAGATGATTTCAACAGATTATCTGGGACGTTCTGATGAATGCCTTTGAGAGCTGTCTGGATTTGATGGCCTCCAGTGACGTCCTTTGTCGAGATAACACTAGGTCAGACATTTTACCTCCGCGGGTTTTCGTAGGCATGATTTTACATCCTGCTGTTTGTGAGCTGCAACATGTGAACTTACTGAAGGGGAAGAAATGTTGAAGCAATACTGGCTGTGGTGAAAAGGTGAAAAAAAGTTTTTTGGGAAGTGAATGATGGGACATAAATAGCTTGTCCTTTGACATCAGACAGGACACAATGTAACGTATGTCTGAATTTGATCTTCTGGAGTTTATAGGAAAAATATTTAAAAAAAAGTTATTTCCTTACTTAAACAAATATATCTTACCCATTTCTTATTACTTTAATGTTTTGTATTGTAAGAACTGAACAGTATTTAAACTATGCGGTAAATGCTTGATATTTTTTCAAACAGGTATATTTAAACCAGGCTAAAAAACAATTAAAAAATAAAGCAAAAATGGGTTATATGTATATCAGCAAATATGGAAATTAGTTTTCCTGAGCTAAATTCAACAACAAGAAAAAGCAGTTTAAGCCTTGGAAAATACAAAACTTTTTTTTTTTTTATAGAAACAGAAATAGTGAAATTAAATTTTGTGACAAAGGTCAAAATGACTGAGGTGCAATGATTGATGTTACTAAGGTTCATTGAATGGCACAAACCAAGAAAGCTTTTTATTTGCACACTCAGAACAAAAACCATGTGGATTTATATTTAAAAAAAGACATACTGAAAAAAAGTGGTTAAAATAAAAATAAAAACACTATTTTTAAAGAAATAAAGATCCACACTAGCTTCAAACACTAAGGAATATGCATACATTTTCTGATGGGAGACGGTAGAAGTGGTTAGATACTTCACCACATGAATGACTTATTCAAATACCACAAAACAAACATGCAGCATGCACTGACATTCAACACAAGCAATACGTTTCAAACTGAACTAAACATATTTTCGGGCAAAAAGGCTGAATAAGACCTGGTTTATTGTTAAAATATGCAGAGTTCTTAGTAAGTTTAGAATGCAGTATGCAGTGATGTGATTTATGATGCAATACAAGCTGATAGAAAGTAAAGCAATACAATATGATGTGAAACAATATGGTATGAATTGATGCAAAACTAAATACAATATGTTTAGGTACAATATGATTTGATAATTTGCAGTAAGCCTCCCTGGTGAGGTGTTCCGGGCATGTCCCACCGGGAGGAGACCCAGAGGAAGACCCAGGACGCGCTGGAGGGACTATGTTTCTCGGCTGGCCTGGGAACGCCTTGGGATTCCCCCAGAGGAGCTGCTCCAAGTGGCTGGGGAGAGGGAAGTCTGGGCCTCCCTACTTAGGCTGCTACCCCCGCGACCCGACCCCGGATAAGCGGAAGAAAATGGATGGATGGATGGATGGATGGATGGATGGAATTTGCAGTAAGTTTTGAGTACATAAGACTGAATTCCCTACGACATGATAGTCAGTACCTTATATAATGATGTGTTCTATGATGGTACTGTACAACACAATGCAATATAATACCATAGGGAAACTGATGATACAATATGATACATGGTGTAACAACAATGTTTTGTGATGCAACACAATACTGGACAACTTGATGCATAACAATACAAAATTACTATGAGAAAAAATACCTTACATCATATCCTACAATTCCATGTGATATTATACAATGTAATGTGACTCAATATTGAATGAGATGATGAGTTATGATACCATGTGACAATATTATAATGCATCATATCATTGATACAATAAAGTGTGATATATGATGCGAAGCAACACTGTAACATGATGCAATTTTTTTTCCGGCTGCTCCCTTCTTTCAGGGGTTGCCACAGCAAACTAAGGCCCTGTTTACACGGACACTGTGTGGGGGAAACGCAACTTTTGGGTATGTTAATTAGGTGAAAAGTTTTGCGTTGACACTGTCGAATTCTGTGGATACGACTCTCTCCCCCTCCACCCCCCGTCCTCATGATTTCACTGTAGTTACCATGCTGGGCCTTTAGATGGCGCTGTGATTTTTGGAACCTTCACTACTGCGCATGCGCTGCCTGAGGTAAACAGAGCAGCTGCCTCGTCTGTTTTCCTCTCTGGCTAAAATCAGCTAACTACAAGTTGTTGTCAACAAGTTAACAACAAGTTAAAGCTGGAATTTGGATAAGAGTCAACAGATTTGAGTCAGTGGGACCCGCTTCATCTAACAAGCTGCACTGAGCCTGTGGACCAGAACCGCTGAGTGGACTGTGGACCAGAACCGCTCAGTGGACTGTGGACCAGAACCGCTCAGTGGACTGTGGACCAGAACCGGACTTTACGCCGTGATAAACAGCTGACTTACAGCAGGTAAATCAACATTCTTAATATAATGTGTGCTTGTGTTTACTTTGATCACACAACAACGGAGTTTTTATTTATTTATTTATTTCTGCCAGGTGGAGAAGCTGTCGTTCCAACAGGCTGATGGTTCGGCGGTTCTGATGGGTCCAGATGAATACAGCAAGAGTCCAGTTCATTAACGTAGTTACAGTTCGGTTCACGTGTTTTAATAGTGTGTTCAGTTTAATTCTCAGTGTTTGTGTTTAAACTTTGGTGCTGAATAAATAAATAAATAAAAAATAAACCTGTGTCTTCATTTTCACAGCACGTTACGCACTGTTTAAAAAATGTAACGAGTCCAGATAGATACTGTAGTTCAGATAAATTTACATCTCCCACGCCAACATAAATACTGTTTATTATTGTTAAACTGTTATATTTTGCAACGTGACACGTGAAATGTCACTGTCCGCGCGTGCGGGCTGCGCGCATGTGGTTGATAACAAAAGCTCCACGGGAGATGTTTACATTATCAGCGGGGGGTCTACGAAAAACTTCCACCTTGAGAGCAGGGTCAGAAAAGTATCGGTGTCATCGAGGGGGGCCAGCAGCGTCGTGTAGGCGATAAGCAAAGTCGCAAAGAGAAAGTAGCGGTTACACTCAAAATACGCGCCGTGTAAACTGGCCCTAAGTCTCGCCTAGACTTGGCAATTGTACGCTGGGTGTCCTTCCTAACTCAACCACAGACCACTGAGCTACCACAGCCCTCTGTGTGGAGTAGAGAGCTGCCATCTAGGGTGCCTCGGCACATATGGTGGAGGTTAAGGGCCTTGGCCCAGTGCCCAGAGAGGAGCAAATGAGGGTGGAGGCAATTGTGGGTGTTTCTCCTTTCTCATGCACATTTTTGATGTTTTCGGTGCAGAGAGTCGAACCGGTGACTTTCCAATCACAGGCTCAACTTCTCTAACCTCTGTGCAACGACTCTCCTGTACAACATGATGCAATACGATATAATATTATACTATAGTAAGCTACAATGTACTCTGCTGTACCATTGTGGGAATTTGCTTAGAAAACAGTACATTAGTAAGAGACAGTGGAAGGCTAATATCCATTTCCATTTTCCATTTTCTTCCGCTTATCCGGGGTCGGGTCGCGGGGGTAGCAGCCTAAGTAGGGAGGCCCAGACTTCCCTCTCCCCAGCCACTTGGAGCAGCTCCTCTGGGGGAATCCCAAGGCGTTCCCAGGCCAGCCGAGAAACATAGTCCCTCCAGCGTATCCTGGGTCTTCCTCTGGGTCTCCTCCCGGTGGGACATGCCCGGAACACCTCACCAGGGAGGCGTCCAGGCGTGGGAGGAGTTCGGAGAGGCCATGGAGAATGACTTCCGTACGGCTTCGAGGAAGGCTAATATATATATAAAAAATAAAATAAAAAAAAATACAGATAGAATGTCTCCAAATATGTTAATTTGGCTGGTACATTTATTTTCAAAAAGATTCCACTGAATCAGGTTTGCACCGTTATGAAACCATTGCACCATTATGAAATGGTGCACGTTTCAAACCGACAGTAGGTCCACACATCATCTAATAACTTGTGTACCCCATGTGTGAGAAAGAAAAAGGAGATTTGTGTAAACTGGCAGAGAAAAGACCAGTATTAGAATTGAGCTCAGCACTAAGCTGCAACCAGGTGTTCTGCTCTTTCCAGGTGGCTGTGTAATACTCCTGCCCACCCAGATCATGGAAATCATGGAGCTGGGCAGAGATGGCTCGCTGCCAACAGCAGCATAGGGCTGAAATAATGTGCCAACTTGGCAACAACATGCCTGAAAAAGCAAGGTAGGCAAACAAGCAGGGAGTACCTAACATTCCTGAAGTGGAATAATAATGGGGAAACGTTTACTTTTCAAAATTCATTAAAAAAATGTTTCAAAAAGGTTCATGAAATCTTGGATTTTCCATGGCTTATCACTGACCTAAGCTACTGTATGAGTATCAAGCAAGATTCTGTTCTTTATTCATGAATCATTCAAAAACATTTTGTTCTGATTTGCTGTCATTGGGTTTTACTGACCCACAACTCAGCCATTGACAAACATTTTATCTACAAATGCTGATCAGCATGCTAATGTGCTCACATAATGTTCTCAGTTAGATATACAATCTTCATAGGCTCGGAAGGCCAGAATAATATGCAAGCCATATCTAGCCTGTAGTGTCTGGGCACAGTGCGCTCTACAGTGTAAGTAGCATGGCTGGCAGGAAGCCATGAACAAGCGCTGGGTTTGTGCTTGCCATCTTCTCATTTGACTGCATGGTAATTACCGTCTCAATGCAGTAAGGAAAAAGCAGCTTTTTGTGAGAAGATTGGGAGAGAATAGAGGAAAAATGTGAGGGTGTGTGGCTTAGCAGCTTAATGAACATGTCAAATCTATTTAAACAAATGGATTATCAAATCTGTACCCACGTGGCGGGATCGCGGCTCACTCCAAAACACTCAACCAGTCTGTAGTGGCAGAATAAATGAATGGAAATCTGGTGAAACCTAAAAATGGCAGCGAGGGTAAAAATATTTCTTCGGCATTAGTGCGTATAACGTCAATCAATCCGGTGCCAACCAAATCACGTGTCTGTCAGTCAGCTCTATTATTATGGCTTGCACTTTCTACCGTGCACGACGACTTAAACACAAGTTTGTATCCTCAAAAAGATTTATGTGATGGGAAAATGAAAGTCCACCCTTTCTCCAGAATTCTAATTCAATCTCAAGTGTACACAAATATCACAGATTTCAGTGTGTCATGATTCAACGACTTGTGAACCTCCTAAAGCAGCAATATCTAACAACAAACTTGAAAATGACTAGAAATGCTTGTTTCTGTGATACAGTACATTGTTGTGGAAGCATTTTGGCCCACTGTTCTTTACAGCATTGCTTAATTCATTCAGCTTTACAACATTTTTATACACAATTATCTGAAGATCAGTCTACAGCATTTCAACCATGATGTCTTGTTCTTGAGTCAGTGGATGGGTGGATGGATGGATTGAGAATATATGTGTTAGTATGCTTGATGCTAAATTTCAATTTTCTTAATCGCCTTCATTATGTCTTGATATGTAAATTTTTGATGAATAAGGGTGGTGATCGAAAAGAGTTATACATCTGAGTGTACTATGTTAAACTTTATGAGCCTACAGGTGTCAGCAAGAAACATTCACATTTAACCATTTAAACGGTCCCATACTTTTCAACTAGACGTGCCAAAGCAATAAGCCAGGGGTGTTCTGACTTTTTCAGCATGCAAGCTATTTTTTAAATGATCAAGTCAAAGTGATCTACCTACTATAAGTCCCCGTTTACACGAAAACAACCTGTGGAAACATTAGTGATTTTTCAATATTAATTGAGGGTAATAAACAAAAAAATAAGCTGGTTTACATGAAAAATGCTGTAGTTTTCATGTCAGTTGGGTTGCCAGATAAGAAATTATGAACTATAATACAGTACTGTGGCTTTAAAATTATAGTATTTTGACCTAAACTGTTGTGTTTGCTGAGTAAAGATGTTCTAAGATTCAATTCAATTCAGTTTATTTATATAGGGTCAATTCACAAAAGAAGTAATCTCAGGGCATTGAACATACTTTTTTTTATGTCATGCTGCGATCTACCAGTACTGCCTCGGAGATCTACCAGTAGATCACAATCTACGTAATGAGCACCCCTGCAATAAGCTGAAAATCCCCCTGCAGCCTGGTTGTTTCTTGTGCTGATGTTGGACGGGCGTTGCTCATGTTGCTATATGGCCGACACGGTTCGATTTTGAGGGCGTTTTATTCAATTTGGATGTAAGAGCAATACCTCTCTCCTTGAAAGTTACTTTTAATACATCTTGTCAAACTTCATTCCTTACTCCTCTTTGAATATTTCTAAAGACTTTTTCTAACAGGTGGTCTTTTTAAATGGCTGTATGCATAAAAACCAAAGGTCTCTAAATGGTTGTCTTTAGTTCAGTTAACTTAATGGTAAATTAACTACCGGTACTTATATAGCATATTTCTATCTAATCAAGATACTTAAAGTGCTTTACAACACAATCTGTGCCCTCATTTACCCATTCATACAGCATTCTAGTATATCTATACAAAGCCTATCTCTACAAAGGCAGCCAACTTGGGACTAGAAAGCTGCAGTTCGACTCCCAGCTATTCACACATGTTATGGCATCTCTGAGCAAGACACCTAATCCCTAATTGCTCCCGGGGCATTTACATAGCTGACCACTTCTCCACCTGGGTGTTTCTCAGGTGTGATGGGTTAAAGGCAGAGAACTAACTTTGCCACCGTATGGAAACATGCAGTGATGACAATCTCAGACTTCCCTTCCCTAATCTGAATCTGTAGAGACTAATCAGTGCTTTATCATATCCATACACCAATGGGACAGACAATGGAGACAATGGGCCTCATGCACAAACCGTTCGTACGCACAGATTTGTACTTATACTGTTCGTACGAGTGAATTAGGATCATTTGTGGCATCCAACAATGTTTTCGTATCCTAGGATTTTTTTCAGATACGAACAGAATTTACGTGTGGTCCAGACCTGTCGTATATTTTAGGAGCGTCAGTCTGCTGTCATCCAGACTGCCTTTTCTCCACTAATAACTTTATATTTCGTTATTTAGAAAATATTTCGAGTTTAAACAATTAAATGCAACCACACATATTGGTTTAATTAAAGCGGCTTCAACACCCCCCCCACGTCCACCACCTTGCGCGACCCGCGCGCGGCCCCCGCCCCACTCATGTCGACCACCCGGTGTGCCACGCAACGCGCCCCCACTCATGTCGACCACCCGGTGTGCCACGCAACGCGCCCCCACTCATGTCGACCACCCGGTGTGCCACGCAACGCGCCCCCACTCATGTCGACCACCCGGTGTGCCACGCAACGCGCCACGCGCCTCTGTCGGCACACACACACACACACACACACACACACACACACACACACACACACACACACACACAGCGCTGCTGCAGAGACAGGGGAGAAGAAAGGCGAAAGTTGCTTCATGTCATTTTTAATATAAACTGCCTGTTGACTGTGGGCGCTCACTGATGTCATCTGTATTCTGTGTGGGTCTGCGCTCAGATCCGGGGCTGACACTATGATCAAAGGCGAGTCAATTTTAATTCGCCAAACGCGTTTGTGTGTTTTCTGACGCATAAAAGCCGGAATGAATGGACACTTCCTGCTCGCGGTGGCAGGAAACTATATCCTTATATGGTGTTTTGAGGGGTGGGAATTATGTAAATAACCACTCGCGTGCACGAGCAGGTGAATAGAACAGGTGGGATTCATCATTATTTACACAGCTCATATACACACATTTCCTGACGATAGAAGACTCTGTTGGATCTGACGTGGCATGTTCGTACGAACGCTTCGTACGAACAAACGTAGGAGGAAGTTAGGATAAGAATACGAACATTTTTGTGCATGAGGGCCAATGAGAGGTTCAGTGTATTGCCCATGGAGACTTGAACATGTGGCTGATGTTGCAATCAAACCCTCAACTCTACCATTGCAGGACAACCGCTCTTACTACTCAGCCACAGGTGCCCAACTAACTAACATCTAACCAACTAGCATTTCTTATATTGGAACCTTGTTTCATTAATTTTTTTCTAACTTTGTTACTCCTGATTTTGAGCCTTGAAGTTTTTTGTCTTGATCTTGCATCTAAATTCATGTGAGATTTACACTGAATAAATGAACAGTAGATGTGTGTTCACACGCTATAGAAATCTGAGGTTTTTGCCACAGAAATCAGCATAAATTTGATAATTAAACCTTTAGTGTCAAGAGCTATAAATTCAATGTGTTTTAATGGGGCTCACTAAGGTAGCTGAGGTCTTAATATAACTGTGTTAAACATTCTGTTTCTTTCCTTTGTAAAGCTACAGTAGCTGCAGGGTGTACATCAGCACATTGACACTTGCTCATCAGCCTCACTCAGGCCATAGGCATGTGTCTAGAGTTCTGTTTATCGCCATGAGCAATAATTATTGCCAGTTGGCTGTTATGAAATAATCTCCTTTCTCCTAGTTAGGAAACCCCAGAAACTACCTGCAAAGAAGTAGATAAAGTAATAAAGGGCCAATTGGAAAAATACACTTTTTTGTTTGTATTTTTATGAGCTCATCTGTTTGTTTGTTTTCTCTCAACCAAGATTAATAATGACACTGTCTTGTTTGTCTGACTATATGTAAGCGTGACTGAAAGAAAACTCACAAGCCAATTTTTACGAGAGGCACAAAATTAAAAGAACATATGAATTGTATATGTGAACTGAATAACTTTATATTAATTTGCCAAAATGAATAAAAGTTTTGGCCTCTGTGTTTGATGAACTCTCAAAACTCTTCTCTTAGATGCAGTGAAATCTGATGTTTGACAAAGAAACTGAATCCCTCTAGATAAAAAGGAATGGGGAGGGGGGAAGCTTAAAAAACAAGTGTGTGTTTTCAAAACTAAAGCACTGATGCAAATATGTGAACAAGAATGAACTTCAGCTCTGTTATTTAGTATAATGTGGTGTAATGGAGGCACCATAATACCATTAGTCTTTACTACAGTAGTGTTTGCATGTTTTAATACTAAAATCTATGCATCACTGATTCTCACAGACATGACGTTTTGTTCTAAAAATCATTACAGCAGTGGTCGCAACTGGTCATCTGGGGTCAATGTTATGCTTTTTTTTAATGCTTCGACAAACACTATAAACTCAACATTCACCATTGGTTTTATGTACAACTTAATGACATATTGAATTAATCCAACTATTTTAAATCAAGTGTATTGGAACAAGGAAACCTTGAAAGGTGGTGAATGCTTCATTCAAGCAACACAGACTGGACTGAGGTTTTAATGGTTACCTTGTAAAATTTAAAATTGTTAAAATAAAACCAATTTTATTTGCATCATGTATAAAATTGCTTATGAGCGCTGATTGTCCAAATGACACAGCATTGCAAATACCATAAAAGTGTTATGACAGTTTTGGAACCTCTAAGAGCACCAAATCCGAGAAAAAAAGTTTAGATTTTAAATAGTTAAACTGCACTGTTGAAGAAAGACATTGAGCAACTATTAATGTCTGCACAATATTCAGAAATAGAGGGAATGCAAAATCTTGCAACTGGAACAATGTTGAATTGAGTTTGAAGTTGTTTCCAGATCCAAATTCTGACTTTCAAGTGAAATGGAACAGAGCATTACCCTGATATGGTCTTTGGAATAGTATTAACATTTACACAAAGGTTACTGTACCAATGGCACAATAATACAGAGGTTTACTGCATAAATCGGTTTAAAATGCAGCCTTTATATAACTGAGGAACTGAGAAAACCTCCTTCCAACCTTTTACTTTTAGGGCCCAACATATAGACTAAATGCTAAAGAAGCAAAGCCAATGGCCCAGACAACAATCCCAGGGAGGGTGCTGAGGGACTGTGCTGATCAGCTCTGCGAGGTGCTGGCCAATATCTTTAACTCCTCCCTCATCCAGGCAACAGTTCCCACCTGCCTGAAGATCACCACCATCATCCCAGTTCCTAAGAGCTCTATAGTGACTGGACTGAACGAGTACCGGCCGGTAGCCCTCACTCTGATAGTCGCCAAATTCAGCCTTTATTTAAACATGTTAGTCCTATTGAGCCACGAGGACTCATACAAGAGACCTGAATGCTTTGAAAGACTGGCCATTGCCCACAATAAAGCAACCATTGACATCAGCAAGGATCCACAGCAGTACGCATACCACAAGAATCGGAATTCAAACTTATTAAACTTTTTAAAAGGGCTTACAGTATCCTCTTTACTAGTAGATGTTAGAAGCTTTTACAATACTACGGTACATATATTGTTGATTGGTTAGGGGCTGACTTTGAGTAATTACTACCACTAAATAATCATAATAATTTACTTGTACATAGAAAGAACCCTAGTAGCTCCACTGTCAGTGTTATCATTTATTGTACATTTTCAAGACAACTTTTGCAGCAAGTTGATGCAAATGTGCCATTTAGTGAAACTCTGAGTGGAAATGTACATATTTTCTTGCAATTTTGTTTCTTCAACTTGTTTCCAACATTTGCTGCCCAGTGAGAAGCTACCTTTAGAGACTTAGTGTGCCAATTTCGTTCCACACTCTTTGTCTAGAGGTGAGAGCACAATTAAACTGACCAATTGGAACTGATTGAACACCGTTGTGGATGCTGGGATATGCCACTTCTGCTTATTGTTTCTTCTGAATGACACAAGACCCATTATTCTGGGAGTCATTACTAAGCAAAATGCCAATAACCCATCAGTAAGAGAGACATGGAAAGATAGATGGATGGATGAGCAAGAGAAGACAGTAAGAAAAGATCAGATTAGAGGAAAGAAAATATTTTTTGTTATCTTAATATACTCGTACCTTTCTTCTTAAGACATCCTTACAAGTCAAAATGTAATGTTTCAGCAAACGTGACACCAGCAGATGCTTGAAGTTCCCCGTTTGTGCATTTGGTTGTTTCTAATTGGTTGATAATATGCCAGACACCCACATCTGTCTCAACCTTTTTGTTCCTACCTTCATATCTCTAACTAACTTGTGCAGTCGCCTGAAAAGCTGTCAAAGTCTTAAGAAATATATCTGCTCAATTGCATGAACATTAAGATGCACACGTACAGCGCTTCTGTTTTTCCTATTGCTCTTTTTTTTCTCCTACTCTTTATGCTCCTTTGTCTGTTTCTCTTATAGCATTGTACAAATGTTTCTTTTGTCTAAGGAGCCATTCCATATGTTTGCAATCACTCTGGCTCCTCTTTTTGCACAGATCATTTAGCAGACTCCCTCATACATTTCAATTAGGCCCACCTAGCTCAGCCACAGACCAGGGAAAGCAATATTGATTTTTTTTTATATTCTATGCGTGGGTCTGGCCAAATTATCGCGTGTACTGGAGACCATCGTAGATCTATAATAATTTGCTTGTTTTTGCAACTATAAGTGTGACATGCTGGAATGTTGGTACGCAACTAATTAAAAACTGCAAATGACAAAGATGTTTAAAAAAAGTGAAACAAAAACCTTCATTATGTATCAATGGAAGTAAAATAAATGGAAAAGAAATATTTGGAAGGGTGTCAAAATGAGCCTCAAGGTGTCAAAATCAGCAGAGCATTTCCTGCATCTAAAAATGTGCTTATTATTATATTGTTGTCAGGTTGGGTTTGGCTGGATTGTGGTTTCTGGGGGCAGCAGCAGCTGCCTGTTAGCTGTCACTCAGTCTGTGCCACCTCATCCATTCTCTTGACACTCCGAGGCCCTGAGAGAGCGATCACTCAAAGTTCAGGAGACAGGGCTGTTTCATCAAAGAGCTGATGAGACTTCTGAATGCTGAGACACAAACTGAACAGAAATCTGTCCTAATACTTTGCTCATACTGGTGGCAATAAGTAAAATGTGGGCATGTCCCATCAGAACGGCTTCAGTGCACATGGGGAATGGTTCATGAAACTGAACAGAAGAATAAAGACATTGTTATCCTTAAATTCATTGACTTGATTTTTCTGATGATAGTGGTTGAAACTAATCTCCATCTAAAGTTTCCAATGAATGGCATTCAGTTGGATGTTGATGTGGGGACCATAAAAGCCTAAGCATGTGATTTGACTGGTTGAATGGATAACCCCTTCTCACTAAGGGTGGGGGACTCTCCCAGGACAGAAATATTCAACTAAGGGACTAACTGGTGATCCTTACATCTAATGAGGCATGTGGACCTCACTCGTTGCAGCACTCCATGTATATAGGACCCCTTCAATATAAGGGTCAAATCATTTAGTGGATGCTACACTTGCAATCTCCCAATTATCTAAAATTGGGTGATGCACCAAAATCAGGCACATCACTCTTACAAAATTAAACCAACAAGGCGGCCGTGGTGTAGTGGTAATGGCAGTCGTCTCCCGATCGGAAAGTTGGCGGTTCGACTCCCGGGACCCGCACCATGTGTCGTTGTGTCCTTGGGCAAGACACTTAACCCTGAGTTGCTCCCGGTAGGACTGGAAAGCACCTTGCATGGTAGTCTGCCGCCACCGGTTTATGAATGTGTGTAGCATTCAATATATGTGTAGCACTTTGAGATTTTCAGTAATGAAAAGTGCGTTATAAATTGAATTAATTATTATTATTATTATTATTATTGCACCGAAGAACTTTCAAAACTATTTTCATTGTCCCTGATCGGGAGTCAACCCTACAACACCACCTCCTTCAGAAACTCAGCTAGTTTGTTGGTTTTCTGCCTTTCTATGCACAACATGCTTTTCCACAAATGCCAAAGATCAAATTTGTGTTTTGAGCATGCAGTTTACTGATGCCTTTTCCTCACAGTTGCAGGTTGCTGTTGCAACACAAGTTGAGCAGTGTTTGAGACCCCACCCCCCAAAAAAGCTTATTCCATTGCTCCAACAATGAGTGTCAATTCTTTTCAGGGTCTCTTCATTCTTTTCACCTTATCTTGATAAAAAAATAAACACACAAACAAAAAACTATTTGATCAGCAGATTCAGACTTCCAACAGGGCGTGACTGAGCATTTATGATTTTATTGTAATACTTAGATAAACGTGTGATTAAATAGTGTGGACGCATTTTTAAGTCTGTGTTTAACACTCACAAAGTATACTTTAAAAAAAAAAAGCTTACTTACGGTACTCTTAAAGGTTTATTTAACCTGATGGTTATACAAATGTTAACACTAAATCTCAAGACAAGACAGCCTATTTATCTTGTGTCATACAAAAATATGAACTTTTGAGTTGCTACACTGGTTCTCTGTCCAATGGTCCATCCATCCATCCATCCATTTTCTTCCGCTTATCCGGGGTCGGGTCGCGGGGGTAGCAGCCTAAGTAGGGAGGCCCAGACTTCCCTCTCCCCAGCCACTTGGAGCAGCTCCTCTGGGGGAATCCCAAGGCGTTCCCAGGCCAGCCGAGAAACATAGTCCCTCCAGCGTATCCTGGGTCTTCCTCTGGGTCTCCTCCCGGTGGGACATGCCCGGAACACCTCACCAGGGAGGCGTCCAGGAGGCATCCTAACCAGATGCCCGAGCCACCTCAACTGGCTCCTCTCGATGTGGAGAAGCAGCGGCTCTACTCCGAGTCCCTCCCGGATGACTGAGCTTCTCACCCTATCTCTAAGGGAGAGTCCAGCCACCCTGCGGAGAAAACTCATTTCAGCCGCTTGTATCCGAGATCTTGTTCTTTCGGTCATAACCCAAAGCTCATGACCATAGATGAGGGTGGGAACGTAGATCGATCGGTAAATTGAGAGCTTTGCCTTTTGACTCAGCTCTCTCTTCACCACGACAGACCGGTACAGCGCCCGCTTCACTGCGGACGCTGCACCTATCCGCCTATCGATCTCACGCTCCAGTTTTCCCTCATTCGTGAACAAGATCCCGAGATACTTAAACTCCTCCACTTGGGTAAGGACCTCCTCCCCGACCCGGAGAGGGCACGCTACCCTTTTCCGGCTCAAGACCATGGCCTCGGATTTGGTCCAATCCGATGGTCCAACAGATCCTAAATGTTCAATTTCAATTGTTATTCTATCTTGTTTGAACCTGTGGACATAAAGTTCAACAACACAATCCAAAAGTGTGCTAGTTTCTCAACTGACTAAAATCAAAATAATAAAAAACATTTACTTTTTAAATTGATAAATTGCTTAAATGTGACTAAAATAATCTAGAATCTTTTCACACAGTATTTAAATATTTTATTTATTAATTTTTAATTTTTTGAATTAGCATTTTACAAGCGCATATTTGTGTGTATTTTGTGTGGTCACTGAATCTAGGTATAATCTAGAAAAAAATAACAGACGATGACATACACTTTGTTAAAAACTTCCATTAAATCAGCCTTTCAGATTAGCAAATGATCGACCATGAAGAACTTTTTGCAACTGATATATTGTTGCTCACTTTGAAGATCATCTTGGGCTATGAATATTGACAGTATTGTTCCTTTCACAAATTTATTATAGGCAAAACATTAACCTGTACACATGCATTACAAATACCTAGGGGTGTCACGGTACACGTGGGTGTACAGAACTGTTTCGGTACGGCATGTTCGGTTTGGTCCACGTGCGTACCGTTTCGGTCATTTTTTCACTCATTAAATTTTATTAACGAGAGATTATGTGCCGCGGAACTAAAGTTCCTAAGCGTGTTTCAGCACTGCACTATTACATTGCAGCACGCACAGCATTAGCAGCCTAGCATTTCATTGTAGTCTCCTGTTTGGGAACATTATGGCTTTCTTGTTAAAAGACAAGTGAACAAATCCAAAGCTGTGTGTCGACGTTTCATGGAGATTGGCTCTGCAGCAGGCAACACGTCTAACTTGTTAACGTGCTTGAAACGACATCATCCGAACGTGAATGTCTCTTCTGCAGTTGGTGCAAACACCAATAACAGCAGGATTTAAACAACCTTTATCAGGTAATTTAGATTGGTCCAAAGCAATAACACACAAGCTGTAGAAGTTTTTAAAGCTATGGATCTACGTCCGTATTCGTTGTTGATTTGTTTGCTTTAAAGTTCTCAAGCCCCGTTACGACATCCCATCACGTCAACACTTCAGCCAAAAAGTAGAAGCATTTTATGAAGATTTTTTAAATTTTTATATTGTCAACAAGCCCTGGACCAGATTAAAGCCCTGCCACATGATGATGATGATGACTGAGAGATTCAACAGAAATGATGGCCATTCAAGAAGAGGTATTGTTATTTTATTATTATTGAATTAACTTTAAAAAAAATATTTTAAAATTGTAATCTTAACTCATTATTTACCTATTTGTGTTTTATTTCCAGTCTGGGACAGAGATAGCAGCTGAGTCTTCTTCATCTTCAGGGAAATCCACCAGAGATCACCTGCAACTAAGACATCTGTGATGACTGAACTCTGAACTTTTCCAGTGACAGGTGGGAGCAGGTCCAAGAGGTTGTGATGAGTACAAATACAGCCACACTGCAAAATTAGCAAAGCTCTACATATTTATTCCTGCCCCCTTTTGTTAGTGAGCAGTTTTCTCCACCGCTAGAGATATTCACTGCAACTAGATCTGTGTTTTTGGCAGAAAATGTGGACAAGTTGGTCTTTTTGTCCAAAAACTTAAAACGTGATTAGTTGGATTGTAAACAGTTTGTTGCTGCTTATTGTTCTGGTTCTGACTGTTATTGAATTTATAAAGATTTGTATTGTTGTTAGTATAGCACTTTGAGATTTTCATTAATGAAAAGTGCGTTATTAATTGAATTCATTATTATTATTATTATTATTAGTATAGTTTATTTATTGTAGAGTGCCGTTTATTTAAAATATCCAAATGGGTCACTTTTATTTATTTTTATACAAACGTATTTTTTACTTTGCATACTTTTAAAATAATGTTTTCTAAGTCTTTATTTTGGCCTTTTTTGTACCTAAAATGAACCGAACAGAGCCCTCCTTGAAACAACCGAACCAAAATGTGATTTTAGTGTACCGTTACACCCTTACAAATAACCTAAAGACAGTTTTCTTTTTCATTCAGCTCATGCCTTTTGATAATACATAAATATATGAACTTTCTTCTCCGTTATTTGCCAATTTTATTCAGGTATTGTTTAGCTATTGTTGGATATCACCACAGGCATCATACAATATATTCAAACACATTTTAAAATGATCAAGTTGTCACAAGTCAAACTTACGTTCTGCTGCAGTTGCATCAGTCAACACTATCATTTGACATTCATATATTAAATAACAGAAACATAGACAATAAGTTTTGTCCACTCTATTATGTGACTGAAATTAATCAATGCAAAATATAATGGGAATCATTTGGACAACCGAGGGCATTTGTGGTTACTGTTGATTAATTGCTGCAGTCAACTCAATGGTGTGGCATCACCGTCTAATGAAGACACATGTCCAGGCCCTGTGGTCCAGTTCATAGGTCGGTGGTATGAGGCGGGGCAGCGCTCATGTAGTCTGAGATTTCTAGTAATTATCTTGAAGATGGGAGGCCTCTCAATTATAGTGGCATTTGATTACAACTAATAGCTCTCTCTCTATCTCTCTCTCTCTCTCTCTCTCAATGGTGGGCTAACTGAAATAATTTATGCTCCTCTTTGAATACACTGTGATCTTCAACAACAATTTAATTTTCTTGATTATGCATTCAAAAGATTAACTAATAACAATGGCCCTCATTCACGAAAATGTTCGTATTTTTATCCTAAATTTCTCCTACTTTTGTTCGTACGAAGCGTTCATACGAACATGCCACGTCAGATTCAACAAAGTCTTCTATCATGAGGAAACGTGTGTAAATGGGTTGCGTAAATATGATGAATCCCACCTGTTCTAAACAGCTGCGCGTGCACGCGGAAAGGTCATTTACATAATCCCCACCCCTCAAAACACCATATAAGGCTACTTTCCTGCCTCAGACAGCAGGAAGTGTCCATTCATTCAAACTCAAGAAGTAAAAAGAAGAACTTTACGCGTTCGGAGTTCTGCTCTCAGTCGCGCACTGCTACCCCCCCCCCGCAAGTGTCGGATGTGTTTTTGAACAGAAGCATTTTAAAGTGTCTCGAAACTACAGTTAACTTCATATTAATATAGTGCATGTTCTCCCGTGGGTCGTACAGTATCAGAAATCAAGAATAAATGGTTTGATCTGAAAATGGCTTCAAAAAAACATCTCGCCGCAGCACGGACAGGAGGTGGTGGCAGGAGGTGCGCAGCGTGCCAACATGACAGGAGGTGGTGGCAGGAGGTGCGCAGCGTGCCAACATGACAGGAGGTGGTGGCAGGAGGTGCGCAGCGTGCCAACATGACAGGAGGTGGTGGCAGGAGGTGCGCAGCGTGCCAACATGACAGGAGGTGGTGGCAGGAGGTGCGCAGCGTGCCAACATGACAGGAGGTGGTGGCAGGAGGTGCGCAGCGTGCCAACATGACAGGAGGTGGTGGCAGGAGGTGCGCAGCGTGCCAACATGACAGGAGGTGGTGGCAGGAGGTGCGCAGCGTGCCAACATGACAGGAGGTGGTGGCAGGAGGTGCGCAGCGTGCCAACATGACAGGAGGTGGTGGCAGGAGGTGCGCAAGCGTGCCAACATGACAGGAGGTGGTGGCAGGAGGTGCGCAGCGTGCCAACATGACAGGAGGTGGTGGCAGGAGGTGCGCAGCGTGCCAACATGACAGGAGGTGGTGGCAGGAGGTGCGCAGGACGCGTGCCAACATGACAGGAGGTGGTGGCAGGAGGTGCGCAGGACGCGTGCCAACATGACAGGAGGTGGTGGCAGGAGGTGCGCAGGACGCGTGCCAACATGACAGGAGGTGGTGGCAGGAGGTGCGCAGACGCGTGCCAACATGACAGGAGGTGGTGGCAGGAGGTGCGCAGCGTGCCAACATGACAGGAGGTGGTGGCAGGAGGTGCGCAGCGTGCCAACATGACAGGAGGTGGTGGCAGGAGGTGCGCAGCGTGCCAACATGACAGGAGGTGGTGGCAGGAGGTGCGCAGCGTGCCAACATGACAGGAGGTGGTGGCAGGAGGTGCGCAGCGTGCCAACATGACAGGAGGTGGTGGCAGGAGGTGCGCAGCGTGCCAACATGACAGGAGGTGGTGGCAGGAGGTGCGCAGCGTGCCAACATGACAGGAGGTGGTGGCAGGAGGTGCGCAGCGTGCCAACATGACAGGAGGTGGTGGCAGGAGGTGCGCAGCGTGCCAACATGACAGGAGGTGGTGGCAGGAGGTGCGCAAGCGTGCCAACATGACAGGAGGTGGTGGCAGGAGGTGCGCAGACGCGTGCCAACATGACAGGAGGTGGTGGCAGGAGGTGCGCAGACGCGTGCCAACATGACAGGAGGTGGTGGCAGGAGGTGCGCAGACGCGTGCCAACATGACAGGAGGTGGTGGCAGGAGGTGCGCAGGACGCGTGCCAACATGACAGGAGGTGGTGGCAGGAGGTGCGCAGGACGCGTGCCAACATGACAGGAGGTGGTGGCAGGAGGTGCGCAGGACGCGTGCCAACATGAAAGGAGGTGGTGGCAGGAGGTGCGCAAGACGCGTGCCAACATGAAAGGAGGTGGTGGCAGGAGGTGCGCAGGACGCGTGCCAACATGACAGGAGGTGGTGGCAGGAGGTGCGCAGGACGCGTGCCAACATGAAAGGAGGTGGTGGCAGGAGGTGCGCAGGACGCGTGCCAACATGAAAGGAGGTGGTGGCAGGAGGTGCGCAGGACGCGTGCCAACATGAAAGGAGGTGGTGGCAGGAGGTGCGCAGGACGCGTGCCAACATGAAAGGAGGTGGTGGCAGGAGGTGCGCAGGACGCGTGCCAACATGAAAGGAGGTGGTGGCAGGAGGTGCGCAGGACGCGTGCCAACATGAAAGGAGGTGGTGGCAGGAGGTGCGCAGGACGCGTGCCAACATGAAAGGAGGTGGTGGCAGGAGGTGCGCAGGACGCGTGCCAACATGACAGGAGGTGGTGGCAGGAGGTGCGCAGGACGCGTGCCAACATGAAAGGAGGTGGTGGCAGGAGGTGCGCAGGACGCGTGCCAACATGAAAGGAGGTGGTGGCAGGAGGTGCGCAGGACGCGTGCCAACATGACAGGAGGTGGTGGCAGGAGGTGCGCAGGACGCATGCCAACATGAAAGGAGGTGGTGGCAGGAGGTGCGCAAGACGCGTGCCAACATGAAAGGAGGTGGTGGCAGGAGGTGCGCAGGACGCGTGCCAACATGACAGGAGGTGGTGGCAGGAGGTGCGCAGGACGCATGCCAACATGAAAGGAGGTGGTGGCAGGAGGTGCGCAAGACGCGTGCCAACATGAAAGGAGGTGGTGGCAGGAGGTGCGCAGGACGCGTGCCAACATGACAGGAGGTGGTGGCAGGAGGTGCGCAGGACGCATGCCAACATGAAAGGAGGTGGTGGCAGGAGGTGCGCAGGACGCGTGCCAACATGAACAGGAGGTGGTGGCAGGAGGTGCGCAGGACGCGTGCCAACATGAAAGGAGGTGGTGGCAGGAGGTGCGCAAGACGCATGCCAACATGAAAGGAGGTGGTGGCAGGAGGTGCGCAAGACGCGTGCCAACATGAAAGGAGGTGGTGGCAGGAGGTGCGCAGGACGCGTGCCAACATGAAAGGAGGTGGTGGCAGGAGGTGCGCAGGACGCGTGCCAACATGAAAGGAGGTGGTGGCAGGAGGTGCGCAGGACGCGTGCCAACATGAAAGGAGGTGGTGGCAGGAGGTGCGCAGGACGCGTGCCAACATGAAAGGAGGTGGTGGCAGGAGGTGCGCAGGACGCGTGCCAACATGAAAGGAGGTGGTGGCAGGAGGTGCGCAGGACGCGTGCCAACATGAAAGGAGGTGGTGGCAGGAGGTGCGCAGGACGCGTGCCAACATGAAAGGAGGTGGTGGCAGGAGGTGCGCAGGACGCGTGCCAACATGAAAGGAGGTGGTGGCAGGAGGTGCGCAGGACGCGTGCCAACATGAAAGGAGGTGGTGGCAGGAGGTGCGCAGGACGCGTGCCAACATGAAAGGAGGTGGTGGCAGGAGGTGCGCAGGACGCGTGCCAACATGAAAGGAGGTGGTGGCAGGAGGTGCGCAGGACGCGTGCCAACATGAAAGGAGGTGGTGGCAGGAGGTGCGCAGGACGCGTGCCAACATGAAAGGAGGTGGTGGCAGGAGGTGCGCAGGACGCGTGCCAACATGACAGGAGGTGGTGGCAGGAGGTGCGCAGGACGCATGCCAACATGAAAGGAGGTGGTGGCAGGAGGTGCGCAAGACGCGTGCCAACATGAAAGGAGGTGGTGGCAGGAGGTGCGCAGGACGCGTGCCAACATGACAGGAGGTGGTGGCAGGAGGTGCGCAGGACGCGTGCCAACATGACAGGAGGTGGTGGCAGGAGGTGCGCAGGACGCGTGCCAACATGAAAGGAGGTGGTGGCAGGAGGTGCGCAAGACGCGTGCCAACATGAAAGGAGGTGGTGGCAGGAGGTGCGCAGGACGCGTGCCAACATGACAGGAGGTGGTGGCAGGAGGTGCGCAGGACGCGTGCCAACATGAAAGGAGGTGGTGGCAGGAGGTGCGCAAGACGCGTGCCAACATGAAAGGAGGTGGTGGCAGGAGGTGCGCAGGACGCGTGCCAACATGACAGGAGGTGGTGGCAGGAGGTGCGCAGGACGCGTGCCAACATGAAAGGAGGTGGTGGCAGGAGGTGCGCAGGACGCGTGCCAACATGAAAGGAGGTGGTGGCAGGAGGTGCGCAGGACGCGTGCCAACATGAAAGGAGGTGGTGGCAGGAGGTGCGCAAGACGCATGCCAACATGAAAGGAGGTGGTGGCAGGAGGTGCGCAAGACGCGTGCCAACATGAAAGGAGGTGGTGGCAGGAGGTGCGCAGGACGCGTGCCAACATGAAAGGAGGTGGTGGCAGGAGGTGCGCAGGACGCGTGCCAACATGAAAGGAGGTGGTGGCAGGAGGTGCGCAGGACGCGTGCCAACATGAAAGGAGGTGGTGGCAGGAGGTGCGCAGGACGCGTGCCAACATGACAGGAGGTGGTGGCAGGAGGTGCGCAGGACGCATGCCAACATGAAAGGAGGTGGTGGCAGGAGGTGCGCAAGACGCGTGCCAACATGAAAGGAGGTGGTGGCAGGAGGTGCGCAGGACGCGTGCCAACATGACAGGAGGTGGTGGCAGGAGGTGCGCAGGACGCGTGCCAACATGAAAGGAGGTGGTGGCAGGAGGTGCGCAGGACGCGTGCCAACATGAAAGGAGGTGGTGGCAGGAGGTGCGCAGGACGCGTGCCAACATGAAAGGAGGTGGTGGCAGGAGGTGCGCAGGACGCGTGCCAACATGAAAGGAGGTGGTGGCAGGAGGTGCGCAGGACGCGTGCCAACATGAAAGGAGGTGGTGGCAGGAGGTGCGCAGGACGCGTGCCAACATGAAAGGAGGTGGTGGCAGGAGGTGCGCAGGACGCGTGCCAACATGACAGGAGGTGGTGGCAGGAGGTGCGCAGGACGCATGCCAACATGAAAGGAGGTGGTGGCAGGAGGTGCGCAAGACGCGTGCCAACATGAAAGGAGGTGGTGGCAGGAGGTGCGCAGGACGCGTGCCAACATGAAAGGAGGTGGTGGCAGGAGGTGCGCAGGACGCGTGCCAACATGACAGGAGGTGGTGGCAGGAGGTGCGCAGGACGCGTGCCAACATGACAGGAGGTGGTGGCAGGAGGTGCGCAGGACGCGTGCCAACATGAAAGGAGGTGGTGGCAGGAGGTGCGCAAGACGCGTGCCAACATGAAAGGAGGTGGTGGCAGGAGGTGCGCAGGACGCGTGCCAACATGACAGGAGGTGGTGGCAGGAGGTGCGCAGGACGCATGCCAACATGAAAGGAGGTGGTGGCAGGAGGTGCGCAAGACGCGTGCCAACATGAAAGGAGGTGGTGGCAGGAGGTGCGCAGGACGCGTGCCAACATGACAGGAGGTGGTGGCAGGAGGTGCGCAGGACGCATGCCAACATGAAAGGAGGTGGTGGCAGGAGGTGCGCAGGACGCGTGCCAACATGAAAGGAGGTGGTGGCAGGAGGTGCGCAGGACGCGTGCCAACATGAAAGGAGGTGGTGGCAGGAGGTGCGCAGGACGCATGCCAACATGAAAGGAGGTGGTGGCAGGAGGTGCGCAAGACGCGTGCCAACATGAAAGGAGGTGGTGGCAGGAGGTGCGCAGGACGCGTGCCAACATGAAAGGAGGTGGTGGCAGGAGGTGCGCAGGACGCGTGCCAACATGAAAGGAGGTGGTGGCAGGAGGTGCGCAGGACGCGTGCCAACATGAAAGGAGGTGGTGGCAGGAGGTGCGCAGGACGCGTGCCAACATGACAGGAGGTGGTGGCAGGAGGTGCGCAGGACGCGTGCCAACATGAAAGGAGGTGGTGGCAGGAGGTGCGCAGGACGCGTGCCAACATGAAAGGAGGTGGTGGCAGGAGGTGCGCAGGACGCGTGCCAACATGACAGGAGGTGGTGGCAGGAGGTGCGCAGGACGCGTGCCAACATGAAAGGAGGTGGTGGCAGGAGGTGCGCAGGACGCGTGCCAACATGAAAGGAGGTGGTGGCAGGAGGTGCGCAGGACGCGTGCCAACATGAAAGGAGGTGGTGGCAGGAGGTGCGCAGGACGCGTGCCAACATGAAAGGAGGTGGTGGCAGGAGGTGCGCAGGACGCGTGCCAACATGAAAGGAGGTGGTGGCAGGAGGTGCGCAGGACGCGTGCCAACATGAAAGGAGGTGGTGGCAGGAGGTGCGCAGGACGCGTGCCAACATGAAAGGAGGTGGTGGCAGGAGGTGCGCAGGACGCGTGCCAACATGAAAGGAGGTGGTGGCAGGAGGTGCGCAGGACGCGTGCCAACATGACAGGAGGTGGTCGACATGAGTGGCGCGGCCGCGCGGGGGGGGGGGCGTGGCGTGGCGCACGGTGGTCGACATGAGTGGCGCGGGGGGGGGGTTTGAAGCCGCTTCTTTTAATTTAACAAATTTGTGTCGTTGCATTTAATTCTTTTTAAACTCAGAATACTTTCTGAGTAACAAAATATGAAGTTATTAGTGAAGGAAGTCCGTCTGGATAACAGCGGACCGACTCCTCGTAAATTTACGACAGGTCCGGACCACTCGTAAATTTTGTTCGTATCTGAAAAAAATCCTAGGATACGAAAACATTGTTGAATGCCACAAATGATCCTAAATCACTCGTACGCACAGTTTAAGAACAAATCTGTGCGTACGAACGGTTCGTGAATGAGGGCCATTGCCTCAATGCATTGTTGATTTCACTAATAATATCAGTATTAATATCTATGACTATTCCTTTCCTCACAGCCGTAGTGACAAATGCAAACTCTTTCCTTTTCTACCACAAGACACTCTCATGGAGCTTGTGTCGTGTCTCTGCGTACCGGTAATGACAGTCTTAATGGAAAATAAAACTGGCTCTCTGGGGAGTGTGATGGTCAGGCTGGCCATTACAGAGTCACTCAATAGCAGCTGATTGACTCACTCCCCTGCTCTGATATAAGCCTGCTAAGCTGCTACTCAGCGTCAAAGCAATGCTCTGTGCACTCACACTATCACTGCTGCTTGTCATTGGAGGCAGCTAGATACTGTAAAGTGCTTACCCTGACCTAGTCAACACAAGTAGTCGGTGGAAGGNNNNGGGGGGGGTTGTCATTTTCAACTGGTATGGATTTACATTTAATCAGAGCAGTGTTTGGAGAAAGTGGGGTTACAAAAGTCAAACATCCTAATTGGAAGATTTACAATAATATTAGCACTGATATTAAATGCCATTAAAAACAAAGTATTGAGACATAAATTTACTACCAGACAACAACAACCACACAATAGATGTTGGAATATAGCTTGAGAAATTCTTATTGATTGGAAGGTTTGGGACCATGTAGCAATTAGCCATATCCATTCCCATAAGAATAATGTGATAAGTACTTTTTAATAAAAAGGTCCTGATTTTTCGACAAGTGAAAGATGATTTTCTACTTGACATCCAGTACTCCTACTTGTTTGTCCATGATTGTTCAAGCCAGTATATCAGAGTATACAACTGTTGGCAACAAGTTGGAACTCAAAATGTCAACAAATACGAGGCAGTCCATGAGTTTTGATTGTTTGGGACTAAGCAACCAATGAACAGTGAGCACCATTTGCAAAACTGTATTCCAGGCCATGTACATTATGTTGGCCCCACATGTGAACTATTTTTATTTTATTTGTCCATAATTGGATTGTTGGAGCTAGACATTTTGGACAGATGTTTTCTATTATCAACTGAGGTCCAGTGGAGGTGTCAAAATACAGCTCTTGAATTACAGAAAAAATAGTATCTATTGAGAAGAGCAGCATGGTGGCACAGTTAGCAGAGCTCCCAGCGAGAAGGTTGTCAGATCAAATCTCGGCTTAAGATTTTCTGAGCTTGCATGTTATCTCTGTGCTTGCATCCAGGTACATCGGTTGGGTTATTTTATAAGTTTAAATTGTCCTTAGATGTTAGTGAGAGTGTGAATAGTTGTTTGTCTCTATGTGTCCCTGTGATGGTCTTGTAGGGTGTCCTCTGCCTCTGGATACAGGCACCAGTGAGCCCCATGACCCGCAAAGTAAGTACCGTATTCGTCGGAGTTTAACACACTCCTGTGTATAACACGATTTGTCCAATTATTGCAAATATATTGGAAAAATCCGTAAATAACATGCTTCATTGTACAACACCCATCTATTATGCGTCACCGCTACGCGACGCGTCAGCGCCTCATTTGCCCTGCTTAAAATGGCGGCCACAGAAGCGAGCGAGTAGGAAGAACTTCACAAGAAAACACGGTAAAAACAATTATTTCTTTGCGAGAAAAAATATATTTTATTTCTTTAAATTTAGCTAAATAAACACTTAAAAAATATATTTCTTAGCTGACTTTTTCACAAAATGGTCAAATCTGCTAGATTATAAATAGTTTCGGTTTGACTTCTTCCGTCAAGTAGCGTGCGCTACTAAAATAAATTATAAAAAATTGAATTTTATCTCAAATGTCTTATACAGCTAATAATTTGTAAATGACCACCAAATTACCCTCTGTAAGTTTCAAGAAAATCCGCTGTGTGGTTTATGAGTTATCTTGCTAACAAAAACAGCGAACCTCACAGCTAACAGCAGCTACATCCAGAGCAGGAGGCGGGCAGCGACAGAGTCAGTCCGACCAGAGGAGGCTTTTTTCGGACACATGAGCTAGAAACGGTCTGGAAGTGGGTTAGCGGACAAAAGTGGTACTGCACCATTTTTTGCCCAAAATGAAAAACGGCAAAATCAGAGCCAAAAATGGGTCTAAAAATATGGGAAAAAATCCATAAATAACACACTTCGGTGTATAACACGCAGGACATTCAAATGAGCAAAAAAAAAAAACTGTGTGTTATAGTCCGACAAATACGGTAGCTGGTAAAGATAATGGATAAGTTGAGAAGGGTTTGTGAGACCTATGACAACTCTGCAACTATTTTGATAGAAAACAAGTCATATGTTTTAACATGTTCAAAATTAAAACAAGAATGTGGGTCCTGAGAGAAAACTGAAAACTCTTGTAAACATTTAACACATTTTGGAAACTCCCTCATGAAGCTGAATGCCAACTGATAGTTGTAACCCAGTGAGATATGGACTTAAAAAGGTAATAAATAGGGGACTACTTAATTTTCATTATTTAATAATAATGCTATTTGCAGAGACCTCTCTGTTTAGTGACCTGGATATTTTTATTTGTGGATTTGTAGTCAACACGAAAGAAACACATGTAACCTGATGACGCTTTAAAGAATGCAAATGCATATGCAAATGTTTAAGTAACTAAATGTTGTATGCATGAATCAAGTTTTCAATTCATCATAAATTAAATACATAAATATTATTAATAATAATAATATACATTTGTAAGCTTTCAATTACGAACTTGGGAAAATGCATGAGTTTGAAATCAAAATTGGCAAGTCCAAACTTTAAAAAAAAAAAGGAAATCTGTTAAAAATCCTAAACTTGCTTTACTGTTAGGCTTCACAATTTCACTTTGCTAAACCTCATTTATATTTAATGTTCTTGATCTATGCCAAGCTTGTATATTTCACACCTGTACTTTAAGCAGGAAAAAATAATGATTTTTCTCACAATTTTTGGGTGCAGTATTTTAACCACAGCTTGCACACTAAAGATGTACAAGTGGACAGAGACACATTTGCATTTATAGCACTTAATGTTAGCTAAACAGATTCTGACAATTGGCTCAGCATTCTGCCCCAGGAGTATTGGTGAAAAGTTGTTTTTCCACCTGAAAAAACTACTGACTGTGCACTTTTTTTTTCTAAATTTACCACAGCATCCTTTGCTAAATCAAGAAAAAAAAAGTCTGTCCTGGAAATCTCAGGGCAGCAGCAATGTCATTATTCACCAAAAATCACATGACATTTCAAGTTAATTGGGTCTCCCAAAGTGTTTTGTGTAAGCTATTTATTAAAGTTTCTGACCATCGGGTAAAACTTCACTAACTTTTAACCATTTGTACATCAACATGAATACTATAGTAGCAGAAGTTTCCCGATTCATGCTCGATAATCCAGGTAAAAAAACCTAACAAAGTTAAGTCAGGTCCTCTGGACAGTTTATTTTTGTTTAAACATTTTGTGTTTCATCCAATACCTCATTAGTCAGTGGAGCCACAACAAATTCAGTCTTTTAAATTAACTCCACTTTGGCTAGGACTGCCTCAAACAAGTCGACAGGGGAGAGGGCACACTCTAGAAACCGTCTGAGCACCATCAAACTGGTTGACCCACTCTGTAAAGGTGCTATGTATAAGACAGTACACGTTGTTCAGTTTTCTAAGCACGGCATAAAATAATTCCCCATCTCACATAAAGGTAACACAAACAGCCTACTCAGATGTGATTTAGCGAAAACAAATAGCTCTGATGTAAACGCACGATCAAATAAACATGTCTACATACACATCAACAGACAAGATGGCACACATTCCATCATTCCTTCCATTCCTCCTCTTCCTTCAACCTCAGGGAATTTGATCAGCTCAAAAACGATAATGCAATAGACAGTCAACTCATATTTCCCAAGCGAGACAGCCACGGCCAAACTCCATATCCTTTAGCAGCCACATCACCGAGGGTGAAGATGGCTTCAGGATATAGAGGGAAAGAGTCCAGGGGACAGATGGACCGATATATAAATGAATGAATGGGTACATAGAGACAAATATACATGCCATTCTATATTAGTTTAAACTGAAATGCATAGTAGATGACAAACCAACTGTTTGTTTAAGCAATGCTAAGAACGTTCATTCTTGCCGAGTTGCTATGGGTGGGGCTAGCCCAAAAGATTGAACCGGCTAATGACAAATAATCCTATCAGATAGCTGGGATTCATCCACAATGATATTACATCAGTCTGGTGCAGAGAAAAGTAGAAACATGATGAAAAAAAGTTAAAGGAGTTAAATAAGGAGGTGAACAAAGGAAAGAAAAACAATCCAAACTGTGTTTAAAGGAGATACATGTTTTCAGACAAAGTCCAAAAACAGATGAGAGATGGATCATATCCCATCTGAGGATGATTACGATGCACAATGTTTGCAATAAATAATTAATGAAGAATAAATAATAACAAGAGCTGAGCACCTCAGTATGGAAGTTACCAAATAAAGTGCTCACCCTGACAATTTTTTTTTTAAACTTGTAAACAAAACAAACAAATCTACAATATATATATTTTCAGAAATATTTATTGTTGCTAACTTATTAAGCTTTTTTTTTTTTAAAGCACAGAAAAGGTTAATTTTTCTGAATGTAATGTAATGTCATGAAGAAATGAACAGTTGTGCAGATTTCACACCAATGCTGAACTTCAACTCCACAAATTAATATTCTCAGCACTAATTTATCATTAAACATAATATTTCAATTCCAATATTTTTGCTTTACAGATATGTACGGCATTAACACTGTTAGGGATTTAACTGTACACCTTTATATTTCTTCCTGACATACATCCCTGTTTGCCAGTGGATGGTAGGGAATCTATGAATCTAAGGAATCTATTTTGTAAGGGGGCAGCCTTAAAAAAAGGACTTAAATATCTATGAAAATAGAAATGGAAACATTGTAGATAATTTAAACTTCCATGGCATTGTCTTAAGAGTTGAAGGTCTGGAGTTAATTGCACACAATATTTAATTACAGCATTTTAATCAGGATGCTTATAAAAGCAGCCTGATGCAAGTGGTGGATGGGGGCCTGATAGGTAGCTATGGTTGAGTGGTTGGAGCATTCGTCCTCAAATGCAAGAATTGGGGGCTCAATTCCACCAGAAGTCACATGCCGAAGTGTCCCTGGGCAAGACACTGAACCCCTCATTGCCTTCGATGTGTGTCCCAATGGTGTATGAATGTGATAAAGCGCTGATTTATCTTGGTAGAGATCTAGTAGAGTACTGTACAAATGGGTAAATGAGGGCACAGATTGTGTTGGAAAGTGCTTTGAGTATCTTGATAGAAAAGAGGTATACAAGTACAGTCCATCTATAAGTTTATTGTCTACAGTATTGTATGCTAAAGTGAAAAATATCTCACACTTTTTGCCTTTAGAACATTCTAATCTTAGTCTTTGAAGGCCACTATCCTGCATGTTTTAAAGTTTTATCTGCTCTAACACACCTGATTCAATCAGTTGGTAAACGAGCATCTGTTGAACATGGAAGTGATTACACTATTGAATTAAGTGTGTGAAACAAGTAAAAAATGTAGGATAGTGGTCCTCAAGGGCCAATAGACGCCCCTGATTTAGAGTATGTGATGGGTGTGGCTCAACACATACATCAGTTTTAGTACAGTATTTATTAAACTGGTTTGGTTAGGCATTTTTGTTTAATAACAGTTGATTCGCTGTGGCAGCTGTCTTGAATCTAGTTGATTCAAGGAGCACAAGCTAGTGTATCTCTTTTGCCGGTCCCAAGCCCGGGTAAATGGTGAGGGTTGTGTCAGGAAGAGCATCCAATGTAAAACACTTGTGCCAAAACTTATATGCGAGTTTATCAAATCAAAACCATACCGGATCGGTTGAGGCCCGGGATAATAAGACCGCCACTTGTGCTGTTGACAAGCAGGGTGACGGCAGAAATTGTGCTACTATTAGTTGAAGACCATGAGGAGGGAAACATGTCAGGAGACAGAGGAAGAAGAGGAAATAAGGTAGTTGGAGTGAGGACAGAGGATGCAGAGGACAGAGTGAAATGGAGGATGACTCGCTGTGGCGACCCCTGAAGAGGGAACGAAGAAGAAGCTGTAGAAGTGAATCAAACTATTACTTGTGTAGTTTGAAAATCTCTCCAGTGCTTCATGAAATATTCTGCTAACAGACAGACAATGACGAACATGCACAAACACGTGCAAGCACACCATTAACAGTCTTACATTACAGCGGGTGGTAAGCATGTGAAGTTGGACAAAAATTCAGCGGCACTAATATCTGACTGCGAATGCAAAGTACTTAAAAAGTAGAAGTCTCCCTCTCACTCGGAATAAATTGATACATGCTGTGGGAGGACTAGATAAAAGAGCTGCAATGCTTCGCAATGAGAATAACCAGAGTGTGCGTGTCGGCCGTGTGTGCACATGAAAGCGTGCATGTGTGAGGTTAAACAAAGCCTGGTGGTGAGCAGCAAACGACAGCCAGCAGCGTGGGAGGTAAAGCATCGCACAATACTTGAGAAAATGCACTGGAAACCAAAGGAAACTAGGAGTAATTTACTCTTGAAAAGAAAAAAAATATGGTGAGGGCTGGAATTGATCACTTGTGTTGTCTGGAGGATAAAGGACAAAAAAAATGACAAGGACTAGCATTCTGATGAGTGGTACAGAAGCACAGAATGATCCATGAGAGATGATTTATATTGTCACAGATACTCAGTGGGGTTTTTGTCAGTGCAATTTACCACCTTTTGTGTTTTTACACTAAAAAATATTTAATGTAGAAAGTAAATGTGTTGCAAAGTGTTCAAGTTTTTGGTCTGTTTCTTTTTACTCTTCGTCGGTCTTAGCAAAATATCTCGTGTGAACCAGGTAATGGATTTATATAAACCTCTTCAATCAACACAAGGTCAACAATGCAATGAAATGCTTAGGATGAGAAGAACAGTCTCAACTCGCCAAAAATACAAGAAATACAGCATGCAGCAAAAATACTAAAACATACTAAAACTACTACTAAAATACTAGAGACATACTAAAAAATATTACTAAAATACTAAAAACAAGGCACCAAAGTTGAAAAAGAAATACATCTACAGTGTGATTTGGTTAGCAGTGAGGTTCTTTCAACATCATTGTTCTGTTCTGTTAGCGGCGTGGTCTTGTTAGCAGATTAGCAGGTCTTGGTAGCAGGTCCAGTCAGCAGCTTGATGGTAATAAGGACTGCAGCAGCTAGGCTTTCAGACCGCAGTCCAGAAGATTCACATTAAGAAGACATAACATCTGTCATCACTCAGTCAATTCTACATATGTTGAGTTAGTGTTTGGTGTGCACCACGTACTGCATGTGCTAAAAGATCACCGAAGATAAAGTTACTATTGAAGGCTCGATTGAAAAGGGTGAACCTCCACGACAAACTGTAAGGATAACAAACGGTAACATGCTTCAAGGAAACCTCTTTCTACAGTTTTAATATACTTTAATTTGTCAAAATGTCTAGTAAAAAACAAACACAGTGTACCAACTGTGTCTGATTTTACAGTGTGCAAATACCAAGCTGGAGAGAAAATGCTCCGGGGTTCCGTCTCACAGAGAGAGCATTGTAAGGTCGTGGAACAAAAAGGTTGCCTTCGGTGCTTCTCATGAGGAGTGAAGCAGACCCGGTTTTTAATTGGTTCTCTGATCAGAGGGGTCTGGGCTGTGAGGCCTGCTACTCACAGAAACACCATCATCCCTGGGACACGAGGGTGTTCCTCCTGTCTGCCTTGATTAATGCCCTAGCCATTTAACCTCTCTCATCAGGCCAGACTAGCCTGGTTGATACCAGACCCATGTCCTTCACTTCGCTTTGGACTAGGGTCTGGCATCTCTGCCATAGACAACGATTTCTCCTGGAGATTTTTGAATGGACCAATCAGAGAACAGGAGGCAGAGTTTTGTTAGTTTAGCCTGACGAGGTCCAGGCTATCAGATAAATTGCTCAGAAACCACTCGGTGGATATTTTTTCTGCCACCAGTGTGTAATTATATGTCTTTAATTTACTGACTGTTGGCCTAGATGAAACATTTGAGATAAAATTCGATTTTTTATCATTTATTTTCGTAGCGCACCCGAGGCTGTTTGGAAAATATCAAACCGAAACTATTTAATATCCAGCAGATTTGACCATTTCGTGAATTGATTTAGGAACTGTTAAGCTCAGGAACACTTCTGATATAACGTCAGCTATGAACTATATTTTTTCTCAGCAGAGAAATAATAGTTTTTTACCTTGTTTTGATGAAAATTCGTTCGTGGCGGCAGCCATTTTGAATGACGACGTCAGTCGACATCGTTCAAAACTCCGCCTTCTGCTCTCTGATTGCTCAGGAACACTTCTGATATAACGTCAGCTATGAAATCTATTTTTTCTCAGCAGAGAAATAATAGTTTTTTACCTTGTTTTATTGAAAATTCCTTCGTGGCGGCAGCCATTTTGAATGACGACGTCAGTCGACGTCGTTCAAAACTCCGCCTTCTGTTCTCTGATTGGTCCGGTCAAAACCTACCGGAGACATCCTTGTGGATGGGAGAAATGCCAGACCCAGCAGTGAAGGGAAATGAGAATTGAGCGGAGCTGCGTAGGAATGGCGAGGGCCAGGCTAGGCCAGACAGGCACCGTATTAGAAGCAGGTCCAAACCCAAAGCACTAAGAGCATATATGTTCATATTTTGGAATACAGTACTCATATAGATGAATGTGGTTGTGTTTAATGAGCAGATTTTAAAGATGTATAAACAAATGCACACCTGTTTACGTTCATCATCTTGATTGTTTGCTACTAGAATGAGTTATACTGTACATGGCTCGAGGTGAACTTGATGTCAGGGGAAAGTAAAAGCAAACCGTACACTGCATATTCTCCTTGTGCAACCTTATTTGTAGCTAGTCAGCACCAGCTCTGCATGCTGTTATTCAATCTCAGGCTCCAGAAATAAATCAGATTTCATCTCACTAAAGGGGATGTAGTTTTGGCGCCTGTGAACACGAGGCAATATGCGAAACGGAATGTCAGAAAGCGCTCTTTGAGGCAATCAGGAAATCCACAATGGAAGGGGAAAGCTGTAATTGCACTGTGAAAGTCGCATTGGCATTCAGTTCACTTCAAGTATTCACTATATATCCAGTGTCTCTGGGGAACCCTAGTTTATGCTATCCAAACATAAATTATATGTATGAAGCACCATAGAGTGCACATCATAGGAATATAGCCAAAACGAGCTATTTTTTAAAGACCAAGTAGGTGTCTGTGCTGTGTGTGTACCTGCTACAGATACACAACTATCTTTATGTCCATATAGTCCGCAGTGAATTTGGAGGTTGTTAAAAGTAACAAACCCATCTTTTACTGTTTAATTAGACCAAAAAGACAGGAAAGTCAGGAACAATGAGAACATGGTTTGTATTGTTTTCAGATTGAAGATGATCAATAATAAAGCAAACAGTGCTCGTAGACACCTATAAGTAATTAAATTTATTGGCACTTGCATGATACAACCTAGAATACAAACATAATCAGAATTATGCAACAATTTTTAATATGATTTCTAATATACTGTATCTTAATTAGGTTTTGTATGTACTCTGGAATTTCATATCTCAAAAGACTTGTATATTTTACTTTGTGAGCTCAGAGTTCTAAAACCTTGATAGAAACAAGAGTCACATTGTTGTGCAAGATTTACAAGACATAACTTCCTGTACGTACAACGCCAGTCCAACCATGAATGGAAAGGTAACATTCCTATTATTCTATTTAGACCTTAGCAAGAGAGTGACTGGGATAAGGAAAATCAGATAATTGTAGACGGTGGATAGGATAGATGTTAAGGAGCAGTTACAGTACATAATTTTTCCAAATAAGTTTAACACCTATCCTAGGTGGTTTTAGTTATGAAAAGTCTAGATTGCTGATGAGCCTATTAGACTGAATGACTACTAACTGACAACTCAAGCTACAAAAACACAAACGTATTGGATCTTTCTATTAAAAACAGCAACACAACTACCACAACCTGCACAGGACGAGCGTTGAGAAAAAGCAAACTTTAGGCCCAATTTACGGATAATTGTAATCTAAAAAATCTAATCGACCATTTGTTCAACTGTAAATATAGTCAAATGTACCTGTCCACACGGGTCCATGTTTGTCCAGGTGCAAGGAGTTGTTACCGTGCAGACAGTGCAGATCCATCCAGAAGATGGATTTAATTGAAATAAGCACTTTTATGCTCCCACTGCCCATTGCATCCCATTCCCCTACCCTAACTATGTCAAACACCTGAAAAGCAATAGAAATATTATTGCCTGCTGCCAAAGGCAACAACAAAAATTGTTTTGTCTATGCATACCTGTTTATTGGATGAACAGGTATTGACCAGATACTTCTATGACTGCATGGGTATTAAAATTTTGAGAAAACAATTTTGTACACATCTACAACTCAATTTTTGGCGTCAACTCAAGATAGGCGCCACTTGAACAACCATGGCCAACAGAAAAATGGCTCCAACTTAAGTCGGTTTTACAAATATTGAGCTGAATTTTGTAAGGTCCGAGTACAGTCTGACATTCATACTCAGCATATACTTCAGATCATGACAAATCTTGTGGGATCTTGCAATTTTGCAACAAAAAAAGGGTGCATAATGTCAACTACAAGGGTTGACCAAAACAGCATCACCATTGTCTCTTCTCATGAGATGATGGCAGATAATATGCATTAATTCTAAGTCAAAGTCAAAGTGTTTTTTTTTTGCCATTCGCACCATATGTGGTTCATTTGGTGGAACGTAATCGTGTACACAGGGTCCCAGTTACATCCAACAAAAGTATAAATTGTAAAGAAAAACTGTAGTAAGATCTAAGATATGAACTAAGAAATACGCTAAACTAAGAATACACTAATAGTAAAACAATATGCTGAACAGCAACAGCATGAACATTAGTCTGTGTGAGCAGATGAGTACAAATGAACATAGCAGCATGAAACAGATCAGCAGCATAAGATCAGCATGCAATGCTAGACATTTAATTAGTCAAGCCTTTAAACTCTGGGCAAGAAAAAGTCATAAATATGTGTACTGATGTATTTGGAGTTGGTAAAAACAATATTAAGTTTGTTGGGTATAATTTATTAGTGTAAATCATATCGCATTGCAACAATTGTCAATGTCAATGTCAATTTTATTTATGTAGCACATAATAATAATAATAATTAATTCAATTTATAACGCACTTTTCATTACTGAAAATCTCAAAGTGCTACACATATATTGAATGTTACACACATTCATAAACCGGTGGCAGCAGACTACCATGCAAGGTGCTTTCCAGTCCTACCGGGAGCAACTCAGGGTTAAGTGTCTTGCCCAAGGACACAACGACACATGGTGCGGGTCCCGGGAGTCGAACCGCCAACTTTCCGATCGGGAGACGACTGCCTTTACCACTACGCCACATAAAAACAACCAAAGCCGACCAAAGTGCTGTACAGTTAAAAAAAAATAATAATAAAAAAAAAGAGTAAAATGCATCTAGTGCCACTAAAACATAATAAAGTTAACACAACAACAATAAAATCTGCTCAAAATTTGTTCTCAGACTCTGCGAGGATCAAATGCCAAGTAAAACAGATGAGTCTTGAGCAAAGATTTAAAAGTCTCAACAGTCTGAGCGGTCTTTAAATTCTCAGGTAAACTGTTCCACAGCTTTGGAGCAGCAACCGCAAAAGCCCGATCACCTCTGGACTTCAGTTTGGATCTGGGGACATCTAAGAGAAACTGGTTGGTAGACCGGAGTGCTCTTACTGGAGTGTAGATGTTAATAAGATCACATAAATATGACGGGGCCAGACCTTTTAAGATTTTAAATACAAGCAATAAAATCTTAGAATCATTCCGATAGTGGACAGGGAGCCAGTGAAGAGAAGCCAGGACAGGGGTTATGTGCGATAACCATAATTACAATTATAATCACATATAATCACAATTATATGTGAAGGGGACATGTTCCACTCCCATAAAAAAATAGTCATTATGTTGAGGGCTGGACAAGACAGATGTTTAACAGCATGTTTAAATACACCAGAATGCATGAAAGGGCATCTACTTTATTCAAAAATTTCTGAGGGAGGACCCCTAGACCCCCCACCCCCCCCCACCAGTGTGTGCCGCCCACATTACAAATGCTTCAGACACCATTGGTGTAAATAATCAGTGAAAACAACACAAATGGTGAAAAAGCGTCACAACTCTACTCAAATAAATGCAATTTACCAGCAAATGTAAAATTTGTCCTCACTGTAGAGTGGAACTGAAATCAGAAAAGCTGATTAAAATTTTGCACCGTTGTCATCTCGTCGCTGCAGAGAAGTGACATTGCTAGGCAAGTGTTGTTGGCACTCTTGCTGCCATTTCCACTTCAGCTCAGCTTTTCACACCGATCTGGATATTTGAAAATCACCAGAAAACTGCAGAGAAAACGAAGGAGGGTTGAAAGAAAAGAGAAAAACTCTTTATGAATTAAAGAAGATGGTAGTGCAAACAGATCCAAGAACTCATCTGTGAATGTTGGCAACTCTTAAGAAGTTTTTTTTAACCAAATCCTAAAGTCTTGTTTCTATGGCAACCATAAAAAGGGTGAAGTGGTGATAGTGGGGAGGATCAACATACAAAGACCTCATTTGAAACCTTGATGTTGGAAAGCCAACCATCAGCGTTCTTAAATCAACCCAAGGCCAAAATGACACGCAAGATGATTTTTTTTGCAGACTTGTTTATCATTTTTGAGGCAGGGCACAATGTATAATGTATTGTCTTTGCACTTCACAGTTGTTAAGTCGTGCTGAAACAAGTTCAAATTTTAAAAAGTATTTTGTAGGAGAAAAGTCAAAGCAAACTGTTGATTTAATGTAATGAATAGCCTGTTTTGAAGCGTGTACACTTCAATTCATCCCTTTTCATCTCACCATATCATGCATTATTTTCTTTTTGTATTGTTACTTTCTGTCTCAGTTTCCCTGCCTTTATTACTTCTCCTCCACTTTCCATCTGTCCTTTTTATCCTCCTTAATCCCTCCCTCTCCTCCCCAGATGAGTCGGACTGACCCTGGCCTTGCCATTTCATCCTGCTCTAATCTCTGCACCTGATTTGCACATTTCATGAACTGGAACGTCTTGATGGCTGGTGTTCCCCTTCACATTTGCTTTGTATGTCATTCCACCTTGAGCACATCATCGGCTATGATGACCATGAAGACAGGAGGCGTATGCATGTGAGCGCACACTGTCAAACTTCAAATAATAATGCCTTAAAGGCCCGCACACATTCTTCCAAGCTTTTTGCCTCGTAGGAAAAAAAAAACAGTTGTTCCTGCACACGCACGTTCGCACGCTTGCATCCGAGTGTACGTCCAATTATGGGACTAAATTTGAGTTTGAGGCTTTATGATCGATATTAGAACAGGCAGATTTCTACCTGCACGTTCGAAAAATCAACTTGCTGTTACTTTTACAAGAAGTGCTTTTACTTCTAAGCTTTTATTCCTGAGCTAAACACGTGATAGAACTTTAAATCTCTGATAGAAAATTTCTCTTGGGCAATGTCAAAAGCACAATATCTCAATATGTTTGAATAATCACACCAGTGACAACATAGTCTCCCAAAAATGGCATTATTATATTCTTACTAGTGATCTAACCCACTGCAACTTGCAAGTAGAAGCAAGTTAATATCTGTAAATGAATAATGGGTATATTATCCATCTGTCATTTTTAATTGTCTAGTGTACATAATGACAGTGAACACTACAAAAGCCTTGCTACTACAACCTCATACAGAAATAAGCTGAATGGAAGCCTTCATTTATTCAAAGTCATGTCCATTGGGACACTTGCACATATGGGCAAGTTCATAAGTTGCTTGAAATGATGTTCAAGCTCGATGTTTCGCTCAGTGCACTACAGCAATACAATGTTATGAACCCACGTAAGTTGTTGTGCCTGTTAGGAAACATACATTTGTTTCATATCATCACAACACCAACATTACAATATTGCACAAAACATTATTCTTGTAAGTTCATGCTCAATATTCCAGGTAAAAAAAAAAAATCCAAATTTCAGTCAAGTCATCTGGACGGATTCTTTTTTTGTTGAGATGTTTCGTCTTCCATCCAAAGGACTTCATCAGTCCGAGGAGCCACAACAAACTGTCCCACAAGCAGCACACTCGCATAGTAGGCCAACAAGTTTGTTGGTGATAAGATGGTTTATGGGGTCTGCCCTCTCCCCCGTCGACTCGTCTGAGGCAGCAATAGCCAAAGTGATTCAAAACATCAAAGTTCATGCTCAATAATCCAGGTAATTAGGCCAACAATGTTCAGTCAAGTCATCTGGACAGTTTCTCTTTTTGTTGTTTTTGAGACGTTTCATCATTCATCGAATGTGCAATTTAACCTTTATTTATACAGGTTAATCCCATTGAGCCTCGAGGACTCATTTGTGAGACCTGGTTTCAACAAAGAATGATGACAACAGCAACAACAATAGACAATCTGAAAGGCATACAGATTTTTTTTATCAAGTTAAAAGAAGATGTCAAAAGAGCAAAACAGATAGATTATGAGGCAAATGTAGAAAACAAAAAAAAAAAAGTACTTGATCAATGTGGCTCCTTGGACTGATGAAGTTCTTTGGTTGAAGGATGAAATGTCTCAACAAAAAAAGAAACCGTCCAGATGACCTGACTGAACTGTGTTAGAAGGTGAGGCCGCAATGGACAAGTGCCCCCTAGTAGTAGAGGTGTCGTTTCTTTGCCCGAGCCCGACCCTACCCGAGCCCTACCCGACTTCGGGTAGGGTAGGGCCATATTTTTGCGTTTGATTGGCGGGCCGCGGGTCGGGCTCGGGCTTTGATGTGGTTTTTTTTAATCATACAGCACAAACAAAACTAAATAAAAATGCACACAATATAAAATTGTTTTAATCTGCTTGTAAAGAATATAAGGCAGTAAGTTTATTGATGAGGAAATAATTAATAGAGTGAATTTAGATGGTGAAAACCGCAGCGCAGCCACTAAATTGCGCAAACTCAGCCAGAGAGCAGGCGCGCAGCGCGCGCCTGGACAGCGTCTCCCCCGACATGCTGGACTTTTTAGTGACATTTCTCGAACCATTTTACCGTGCACAGAGAGAACTGGAGGGTGACAAATATCCCACCAACCTGGTTTGTCTCTGGAATGAGAAACTGAAGCAACACTGCCAGTCCTCACACACAGACTCTCCGCAGCAGGTGTTTCTGCGCGACATGCAGAAGTGCTGGAGCGCAAAATTATTATCCACGACTTGCACAGAGTTGCATTATTTCTGTGGCCTAACTTTAACAAGCTCAAAATTATGTCACCAGCTGACGTGCGTCAGGTGCACGCTCACGTCCGCACACTGCTCTCATCTGCGGCGGAACAAGTTGCCGCATTCCTGACATTCCTGAAGCTTCAAAAGTCACTGCGAGCAGCGCGCTCACACCTCCTCCATCAAAACACAGAAGAACAACATCAAGTTCTTTTGCTGAGTGGGAGAACGCAGTAAAAGCTTAATAAATAAACGTAGTTTTTTTTTTTTGTTGTTTTTTTTTAATCGGGTAGGGTCGGGTCGGGCGGTGATTTCTAGGAAATCAGCGGGCTCCCTCGGGCTTGGGTAATTAAACTAAGGGCTCGGGTAGGGTAGGGCCGTGGATTTCCGGCCCGATGACAGCTCTACCTAGTAGGCTGGCAACAGCATCTTTTTTTAAGCCCCGCCCCTCCATGTGAATTGTTGGGCATTTTTGACCAAAATAACAAAACTACTGTATACTTTAGAACTTTTTCCAACCGTTGATTTGTGGCGAGCCCTGTAGATTTTACTTTGATGTAGTATATTTAATGTAGTATATTTAAAGTATGTTTGATTTTAATTAGTTATTTGAGGTTTACAAAAAAGTGTCGTGTTATGTTGTGATGCAGTGTTTCCTCTAGGTTATTGGCCTTGGGAGGACATTTGTGTCTTCAGGGTTTTTGTCAGTGAGGTGGAGGTGGCGGGTGAATAGATGTGGAGCTCTACATCTGTATTGCACAGAAGAGGCAGGGAATGGTTAGCTTAGAGCTACGTTTGTATTGCGTGTGGTCTGGAGTATGAGCTAAGCTGCCACAATCTCAGCTCCCTGTCTGGAAGTGCTGGAGCTGTGGGTGTGTGTGGGTGGGGGGTCCATAGGCGGGGCACTCTGCTTTATTGACAGGATGGGGCGCCCTCCCTTGAATAATGGTAAGATAAAAATGTGATGATGTGAACATTGGTGCAACATGAGAGAGTGTTTAGGCGGGTCCTTCAGAATAATGGTACAGCCCCATGTCCCTCGTACTTAGACTCTGGCTTACAATTCGGACAATCGAAGTTAATAGTTGCTCTGTTCATCTTCATGTCAATGTGTTTCATACAACACAGTTCAAAAGGAGCCTAAAGTTTAAAATGGCTTGTATTACAGTCTGTAAACTGAATACCTCTCCACCATTTCTCACTATGCAGTGCAGAAAGTGACCTCTGGTTCATTCACTGTTAAGCCAGACACCAAGGGCAGCAGTCCCCAACGGGCCGGGCACAAGATGCCTGCTTGTGTTTTTGTCACACTGGGGAGGTCTGACTCATTGTTCACTCGTTCTATAGCCTATTTTGGCCACAGGAAGTCTGCATGATAGGATGTGCTGGAGAATGCTGCCTGCCTTCTGATCCAAGGCTTGGCCTAATTTGTAATTACCTTCTGCAGTGTTCTGGAAGAGTGCGGTTTGTGCTTGCCCAAGATGTGGATTATCTGCTGTACAACGATGGCAGGGTCATGAACATGTGCACGCATGCACGCACACAAACACACACACACACACACACACACACACACACAAACCAGCATATCAAAACTCAACACAGTCTGCCTCAGAAAAAAACATTGGAGTTTCCAAACTTGTGTTTGATAGATGGAGGCAGCCATAGACTTAATTTGATTTATGCAACATGATTTTGTTAAAATTTTAATTGAACGTGTGAGCTTCTCCCAGTTGTGTCAGTTTTTACTAATTGTACAGGAAAAAAATTGTTATAAAAATAGGAAAATGACAGCATCCTGTGCTCCAGCATCAACGTGTGGCATGGAGGCTGCACAGCTGCAGAAAGAAAAGCTTTGCAGAGAGTGGTGAAGGCTGCACAGAAGTCTGTTGGAGTCAGTCTCCCCACCATCACAGACATTTACACTTCGAGATGCAGGAAAAAAGCCACCTGCATCATGAAAGACCCCACTCACCCAGCACACACACTCTTTGCCCCACTCCCCTCAGGACGGAGGTTGAGGAGCATCAAATGTAGAACCACTAGACTGAGGAACAGCTTCTACCCTGAGGCTGTTAGACTCATGAATAAATAAATAATAAGAATAATCACTGTGAAATATCACATCATGCTGATGCTGATCTGTTTTCTTGTTGCTGTGTTCATCTGTGACCATCTGCTCATAAAGACTCATGTTCGTGCTGCTGTTTGTAATGACGTTTTTCTATTACTCTAGGGCTTAGTGTATTTCTAGTTGGATGTTTTTCTTAGTTCATATCCTAGATGTTATTACTGTTTTTCTCTTAAATTTTGTTGTTGGATGTAACTGGGACCCTGTGTACATAATTTCATTTCATCACATGTACTACATGCGGTGCATATGACAATAAAGACTCTCTGACTCTGACAAAGTTTTACATTTTGGCTTTTATGTTGAATCCATTTTCCTCTTCAAGCCAGAGAACACCTGTTTTCCCCATTTTTCTATTAAAAATGATTGTAAACTTGTAAAAAAAATGAAACTAGTTGTCTTGAAAAAAAAAAGCATATCGTCTAAAAATCTGCAAAGCAAAGTTGTTATGAAATACGTTGCACAATCAGCTACTACAACAACAACATTTATCTCAATATCTGTAAAACTGACTAAGTTATGACCAATTTAGTCCTAGTTGATTATCTGTGGCAGACAATCCTGAATTGGGCTGAATCCAAAAGTTAAATCAGTGGTGTGTGTGTGTGTGTGTGTGTGTGTGTGTGCGTGCGTGCGTGCATGTGTGTGTGTGTGTGTGTGTGTGTGTGTGCGCATGTATGTACGTACGTACGTGCATGGTGATCTCTGAGGTTTGTGTTTGAACATTTGTAGGGTTGCTAACAACAGTTAATGCCAACGTTTACAACAAGGCACCAGTAAAACCTAGTAGCACTCAGAGTACATGTTGTGAATGACTCTCAGCTAATGCCATCCCAAACTTTAGCTCCATGTCTGTAAAACTGACCAAGTTATAGCGAGTTTTGTGTTTGCTAAGGTCAGTTTGATGTTCTCTTGAATAAGACTGAAACAAAATATTTATTATAGCTCAAACTTGGGTGAAAAATCCATTGGGGTCTGGTAGGTCTGGACCCCCTCAAGTTTGGAAAAACAAAGATGGACCCACCCATTAAATCATTTGAGAAAACTATTACCGGGTATGTTACGCAATATAAGGAAAGAAAGCATACACATAATTTACTGTATATCGGCAGTATGATACATTTATGGCTTTCAATTTTTTTATTGAGCTTTAAAATATTGGAGAAACGTCTCAGTGTCAATTATTCAATGACCACAATAAGAAATTTATTAATTTATCTTCAACGTGATTCTAAACCAGGGGTGTCAAACTCGCAAAAGAGGGCCAAAATTAAAACCTTTTTCAAACTAAGGGCCGGTTTCAGAATCTACATTACCTCAAGTTAGATACCCAACATCTTTTCTTGGTTGCAGGTTCCTCAACAAAAGTTTGATTAGTCTCATTTGACGTTCTCTGTTGCACTTTTGACATCATAATCAAAGATAACTGAAAAAATTTAAGTGAAAAAGTATTTTAAATTTAAAATAACATCTTGGGGGCCATATGAGATGTCAACGAGGGCCACATTTGGCCCCCGGGCCTCAAGTTTGACACATACGTTCTAAACTATCTTTAGCTGGAGGGAAACTAAACACATATTTGATGTACAGTTTCTCAGTATTATACCCTGCAGGGTTAAACATTAAAAATATTTAGTGATCACGGCAGAGTTTTTGTTTACATGTTTCCATGGCAACACTAGAGCATTACACATGTCCCTCTGTGGTCATGAAGAACTTTTCATTTTTCATTGTATTAGTGTATGAACGCATGTCAGATGTTTAGCAACCTGTTCTTATAGTTTAAACGGCTATATGTTTTTGTAAAAAAAATAAATAAATTTAAAAAAGAAGGTTTTATTGTAAGTCACATGACCGTGTGAACAGGAAGTGAATCATGCTCCAGAAACAAAACAATTACGCGGGACGGGTGAAGGAAGATGTTCAGTCAGTGCTCCTGTTAGCTTGTGCAACGTACCTGGTGAACACGATAATGAATGTCACATTTTCATTTTACAACTATACAATTGACTGTACTGTATCTTAAAGGACTCCCACAAAAATTACTTCTGAGACTTTTGTAAAAATTCTTCCAGTGGTTATAAAGATATTTTACCAGCACAGACACATAAACAAGACCCAGACACTTGCATCCCTCGCCTTTCATGGTGTCTGACGATCCTTAATTAGTTCAAACTTTTCTTCACATTTTTAATTCAATCCACATGCTTCCTGAACTCAAATAGCCCAACAGAACCTTCTTTATGTGAGCACACATAAGTGAACTGTTCTGAAGCTTTGAGATTGGCTAGGAATTAAATATGTATAATTAGAAGTACTTTAAAGCTCAAAATGAGAAGAGATAAGATTAGGTTTCAACTGATCTTACAATTATCCATCTATCTTTGATTTTTTTTAAGGCTCCGACAGAATAAATCACTGGCATTGGGAAGCTTTAAACTACAAAATACACCAATTTATAATCAGAAATTTTCTACTGACAGTCAGCTTGCACGGCCACATTTATTATACATTAAAAGGTAGAGTCATAGACAGATAGTATTTGGTAGGAAAAGAAAATTTGCTGGCATATTATAAAATAAAATAAAAATGATTAAAAACAAGGTTCAAAATTGATTGAATGCGACAAACACACAGAGTCCAGACCAGCAGCTTTGCAGTTAAAACAAAGGAACAGTTTTTGTTTACTTTGCAGTCAACCGTGGCCTTACAATTTGCACAGATATTACCAGAGAGCAAAATTACAGTTGAAGAAACTCGGTATACCGGTAAGCTCCTCCCACACACCCAGCAGCAGTTTCGCGTTCTGGCGTTCAGGTCTGGACACCGAGTGCGTCCACTTGCGTGCGTGACGAGCTTTTTGGAAGTTAAAACGCTGTTCGGTCTGGACGTACCATAATAGTCTTTATCAGAGAAAGCATCTGAGAGAAGTCCGAGATCTGTAGCAGGCTGGGTCTGGAAACAAGCAGGTCCTCCATAATTGAAAAGACTGCATGTTTGTGTTGACAGTCTGAGTTAATGGTAGTAGAGACGAAGAGTTCCCGAAGCTGTTTAGAAACAGCACTGACATAATCAGGAGGAATATCATAGAAGACCTCTGTAGAATTGGGAGGAACTTCTGTGGAAACTGAGCCTGCTCGCTCCTCTGGTGAGCAGGGGCTCAGGTATTCCCTCCCCTCACCCCACCCCGTGAGAGCCTCCATGGCTCTTCTAGAGAGTCAGAGTCAGTTTGCCCTGCAAGTGAGCGTGGGCTCAGGCACACACACACACCCGTGCAAAAGTTTCCACTGCTCATCTGTAGAGAGAGAGTCTGCTTGACCTGCAGACAAACGGAGGCTCTGGTACGCCATCCCCCCTTGAAATTCTCCCCAGCTTTTCTGAAAGGAGACATTGAGGATGAGAGGCGTACCTTGAGGATCATGGTCTAAAGTCTTCTCCAAGTTCACAAAGCACATGTACAAGTAGACTGGTCGGGCAAACACCTATTAACCCTCAAAGACTCTAGAGCAGACCTGCTCATTACGTCGATCGCGATCGACAGGTCGATCGCGGAGGCATTACCGGTCGATCGCAGCGTGACATTATTTATTTATTTTTTCCCCGCAGCGTGACATTAAAAAAATTGTCAGCCAATCAAACATCCCGTTACTTGATTGACATTCAGGGCAACCAATCAGATGACAACTGAATCTTGAGTTTCCGGCTCCCGTCACTTGATTGACATATACGGCAACCAATCAGATGAGAGCTTTAGGTCATGCTCATGCAGTTTCTGAAAAACAATGGCGCGAAGGTGGAACGCAGCGAAACATACTAAGCTAAAACAATCAGATTTCGGACTGTTCATGGAAAATACGACATGGACTTCCCACCGAAAAGCCAGCTGAGAAAGAGAAAGGTGGAGGAACTAAAATCCCAGTTCGGACAGCAGCAACTTCAAAGCGAAACGCCGCCACCATCTTCCGGGTGAGTGACGCTGTGTTGTTTCTCTGCACGCTTAAACATACTGGTTGGGAGTTGACGTGGCTTTATTATTAAAATCATACGAGACACTTTTCATACAGAATAACCTCCTTGACTACTCTCCGTTCTCTGCACGTTTCCCTGTCCCGCAGCGCGAGCGTTTGCAAAACACACTTTCGCGCTGCGTTCAGGGACAGTCTGTAAAATACACCGCTGTAAATCTCTCCGTACCAAAAGAGATATTTTTATGCCTTCCTTCACTAAATTAAACGTGTCCGGAGCCATAACAACCTGCTACAACTGTGGTTATCAACTGGTGGCCGGTGGACCACTTTAGATTTGCTGGAGTTTTTTTTTAGAGATGACATTATAAAGTAAAAAAAAAATCTAATGATTTTTTAACATTTATTAAAGTAAAACACCAGATTCTTATAAAGAAAGGGGTGGGGATCAGTTTCTACCATCTTTTTTTTAAAAATTTAAACAATCTATATTGCTGTCACCATCACCCCATTTGGTCCCTACGGGCGACCTGACCCCTGGTGACCCCTGATTTATTACATGTGTTGTGCAAAATTGGCTTATTCAGTTATGCAAGGTACATCAACATAGGTACATTGTACATAAAAAGAATCCTTAATACATTTGAAGATAATTATATGTTTTGCATTTTTGTATTGGGTAGATCTTTTTGACTTGTTTTTTTTTATAAGTAGCTCGCATGCTGAAAAAGTGTGAGCACCCCTGCTCTAGAGAGGGTTAAGAGCTGATCCAGTGTTCCACAGATGGGACAAAACCCGCATTGTTCCTCTTGGATCTGAAGTTTGACCAGTGATCAAACTGGATTCTCCAGTATCCCTGAATAGACCTTACCAGGGAGACTAAGGAGAGTGATGCACCATCATTTCAGCACTCTCTACGGTCCACCATTTTGAAGAGAGGAACCACCACCCCAGTCTGCCAATCCAGTGGCACTGCCCCCGATGTCCATGTGATGTTACAAAGGTGTGTCAACCAAACAGCCCCACAACATCCAGCTCTTTAAGGAAATCAGGGTGAATCTCATCCATCCCTTGAGCCCTAACACCACAGAACTTTTAAACTACCGTGGCGACCTCAGCCACGGTTATGGAAAGACCAACCCTGAAGTCCCCCAACTCTGATTCCTCCATGGAAGATGTGCTGGTGGGATTGAGAAAGTCCTAGAATTATTACTTCCACTTCCCGACGATATCACTGGTTGAAGTCAACAGCACCCTACCTTCACTGAACACAGTATTAGTCAAGATCTGCTTTCCTCTCCTTAGCCACATGATGGTTTGCTAGAATCTCCACATGATGGTTTGCTAGAATCTCCATGGGGCTGTTCGAATGCTCTGAATCTGTTGCTGACATTTTTGTTGCTGCTCAGTTTTTAAAGTGGCTTCCATCAAAAGGTCATAACAGCTAGACCAATAAAATGCCTTCCTTTTAATTCCGTGAAGATTTGCTTTTGTCTGACTTAACAATATTTTTGTTTTCTGTCTATACATATGAAGAATTGAGCATGATGAAAAATATGCGAGAATTTGTTTTTACATGTGTACAACACGCATGTGCAGGCCGTGTGCATGCGCTCAGACACGCGGCCATGGATCAGACCGGCTTGCTCCTGCTCTGTGCTGTGTTCCCATTTAAATCCATGAGATTAGCACATGTGGAGAGCCTCAGTTTAGTTGCCATCAGCTCAGCATGCCTTGGCAGGCTTTCCTCTGAACTGGGGGTGTGCAGCGTGGGGGTGCACTCTATAAACCCCCACCGCAGGCCAACACTTACCTATCTTTCTGTGCTGTACCCTATATTTGATCAAATATGGGAGTGAGACCATGACCTTGACTTTAGTTCAGTTTTCCAAGTGCTGCATTGCATTATTGCAGTCCACGTTGCGATTTCTTCAATATGAATGACACGTTATGAATGACTTTGAAATGGCACAAAATGCTACTTTTGCTGCAGCAAACCTGCTTGCAACTCCTTTTAGACTGTTTCTTTTTCTTTTTTTTAAAGAAAGCATGCATGACATAAATTGTGCACTCATTAAGTGAGTGCAGCACATACCAGATGGCGGAGACATGCTAATTGTGATGCATTCAGAGTTTTCAACGCCATGCGCTGCATTGTTGGTTCTTTTGATTTTAAAGCACAAAGCTGCTCATGCGTGAAACACCAGACATGTGAATGGGAAGAGAAGCTGAGGGCAAGAACAAGTTTAGGTAAGACAAACAAGCCCAGACCAGCAAACAGAAATGACTGCTCGTCTTTGTGACGGGGACCGATTTAATAAACTTGGTCATATACAAAAAACAACAACAGCAACAAAAAAAAAAAATACATGCCATATAATAATCAATGAGATTTTTTTTTTTAGAACAAATCAAATTTTCACTACTGCTACCAGGAAGTTGAGTGACCAATTTACCAAAAGGACCACAAAGATCACAGATGTTACAGCAGCTTGTGGCCCAAACTCTGTCCTCATACGGTGTCACTTGATCAGATGGAACCTGCTGCCAGGTTAAGTCCGCTGTCATGACTATGCATTAGAATAATAACCAAATATGAAAAAGGATGCAGTGAAACCATGATGCTTGTTTGGATTTTTCCCATTTGAGCTAGATTGTAAGTTTGTCCTGTGCTACTCTCCTCCAAACCCCTTATCCTCTTGTGATGCCGTTTGCAAAAAAGCTTCAGTATAGAGTTTGCATCGCCTTTTTGAGTTACAGTATAAGTTTTTTTATTGGCTTGCAATCCACCAACCAGCATTTAACTTCCTCTCTGAACACTTGGTGCAACATCTCCTAATGTGGCACGGAGGAACAACACTAGAACTTTTACACTGGTAAATAAGTACTTTCATTTTCACTTTACAACCTAAAAAATGCAGTCGCTATAACAGTGGAAAATCACAATGCTGTTGGGAGGTCAGAAGCACTAAACTCTTAAATTAGATGAAATGTTCCTTTTATTAAAACAACTCTTTGGCCTTGGCCTCTTTTGATTTTTTTCATTGTATTTTTCCCCAGAAATCTATACTATTTTTTTTTACAAACTTTTTTCTTTCTTTTCTTTTGCCAATGTGTTTCATCTTTATTGATTTTTTTTTTTAAATGAAGGAACAATGGATGAGGTTCTTTTAGAGATCAGCTCATCCTTTCATCCCAAAGCATTGACTAATTGTTATTAATTTCTAAGCAGACTTTTTAAAAGTACCTGCTGTTGCACTGTAGGTGTATGCGTGTGTGTGTGTGTATGCAAACGCATGTGTTTGAGTGCACCTTGCATGTTCTTGTTTTATTGGGTCACTGCAGATTCACAGCAGCGTTTGAAGGTTGTACCTCATGGGATGCAGGTGAACATTAGAGAGACATAGAAGATGGGGGACAACCACTTCAAAGAAGCCAGTTTCCACAGGAGAAAAAGAGTCTCCCAGGGTCATTGCCTCTATTACAATCCAACGCGAGCACACACAACCACATCAATGCACAAAAGTCAAGCATGTGCACACACACAGACACACACACAGACAGTAATGTAATGTGCAGCAGTTCTGTCTGTGGTTGCCAGTGCTGCATAGCTCCTATATCACCATTGGTGGATGTGCAGCCGCGGCAGAAAGAATGGCTCTTGGCTGCTCTGGAAGCCTAAGGACACACATTCCCACTTACACACTTTCCCATGTCTGCAGGGCATTTAGGAAGCTATGCAAAAAGTATTTCATTACCTGCAAGTAAAAGGTGCTTTAAGAACAGTTTTTTCAAACATCAGTATTAATAACCCATGATTAACATACAGTATATATATGTAAACTTCTTCATTCTCTCAACATGTGACTATCAGTAGCCATATAGCAACTCAGAGACTTTGCCATGTGTAGGTTCACACAGTGAGGACATTATTGTGGCCTTGCCTGAGTAAGTTATTTTGGTTTGTCAGCTGTCCTTTGTCACTATTGTTTTGATGAATTATGGTGTGGATGACGAAAGAATAGATGTGTCCATGTTCATTTGGCTCTGTGCGTATACAGTACACAGGTCTGTGTGTAGCACTGCGTGACTCAAATGGGAAAGTAGTCATTATGACTTTTGTCCTCATGTAAGTCATTTTCTGTCTGCTTGACCTATACAGTGTCAGTTTTCTGTTCATTTTAACTTGTAAACAGGACTGTGTTACAGATTTTTGGACACCGTCTGCTTCCTTATTAGAAAATATCCTCATGGTGGCACTCTGCAAAGCATTTAAAATGGAGCTTAATTCAATATCAAGTAAATTATATCAAAATAAGTTTTAGGTTAATTAGTGAAAAATATATTTTTTGTTAAAATACATTGAGTAACAAATGAATGTATATTGAAGCTGATCTGTTGCTTTCTATCTTTATTGCACTCTTCTTCATGTCTTGGCACTGCCTTCTTTCTTGACCCTTTCTTCCCCTTGTTCCTTGCTTCCTCGCTTTATGCTTAATGGAGGTATTCCCCTGCAGTCTCCAAACCTCATACTGCTATTCTGCTCAGGTAGGGCTCATTTCATGCAGCATGATTAGATCTCACTGGAAGCAATTCAGGGCCGGATAAGCCGGAGTGCTGTGGGCCACCATCCTGGCAGAAAGAATTCAATTAAATCTTTACATGTACTCCCAATGCAGTGTATTCCTTTCTAATCTACAGATACACACACAATGCTCATAAACACTGCCACAGTCAAAAAATACTGTATACTAAATGCTGAAATATATGAATGTGGACCAAATGCAAATTTAGATGAAGGATTGCACATGATTTTTTGACCTTGTTTTTCCACAATATATTTATAAAGTATTTTTCAGTTGCCCCTTCCTGTAATATTGTTCTCTCAGATTGCACATTTGCCACTAGATACAAAACAGCAAGGGAAAAAAAAAATCCAACCAAACATTTGTTGCATTAAAAGTGGCAAACCACATTCATAACCATTTGTGACTATGGCTTTAAATGAGCTAATTTCATGTAAATGCAGACCATCATTGCACATCTAATGAAAGAAGCACACTCTGTGTTGGCTTTGTGGACCAACAGTGGTAATTACATGGAAAGACTGATTTAAACAGAATGCGTCATCATACTTCACGTAATAAACCACAAGGGAAGGCCGTAATCGTAATTGAACAAGGATTTAAGTGTGTGCGAAATTTTAATGTTCCTTTAACATTTTATCATCAATCATTACGTTTATTTCAACGTAGCAGTGTATGCTGATTTTACAGTGCCACAGGGATTCAGCATGTTTGTCAGTGTAAACAACGGTAATGGGTAAAGATGTTTTGTTTGTATTGTTGAAGTGCATAAAGACTCAACAAATTGAACACAAACACTAATTAACACATTGATAAGTGGTACCATGGGTACCAATGGGCTTCATGGTAATTGTAGGGAGGTGGGGCTACTTTATGGGTTCTGGTGCCTAGCAGACAACAGTCCCATCTTTTCAGGTGTCCATTTATGGGGATGGTTACATGGTCCTCTTGGCTTTTGAGCTTCTGATAAAATAAAATAAAAATCAACTTTATTTCTTCTCCGCTCACAACAACTGTTTAGTTAGTGAGACTTAACTGAAGTGGAATCGTTTCTGGGATTAAAGGGCTACCAATAGTTTCTAATATGGCAAGTGCAGATAATTAGAAATTATGCACAAGATGTCCAATTTATGAAGTAAATTTGTTTGTTTTGTAGCTTTATATTTAGGCATAATAAAGCATGCTAGTATTTATTAAAAGCCTAACAGTTTTTAAGAAAGGCATATTGCCTCCAGCCACCCCACCAGAGTTTTAGGTCATTTACACGAAAACGATATAATGAAACTGTATTTTTTCCCATTTCAATTACATTAAAAAAAAAGGTCTAATTACAATCTCTGTTTTCACAGCAACAGTAGACGTGGAAAAGATGTAATCCCCTCACCACGCCACTGGTTGATGCTATGTTCTTTGAAACTCTAAAGTGCACATGGGTTAAAAAAACGTTCTATCGTTTCTCTCACGAGGAAACCGCCATAACAAAAGCCCAGGTTATGTCCAAACTGAAATCAGTATGGGGGAATTAGATTTTATAGATTTATAAGAGTCAGAAGCACAAACAGTACTCTGTATCTGCCATTGTCGATAGTTTCTTCTTTTGTGGATTGTAGGAAACCGTTATGTTTCGCATCATACTGCGCATGAGCCAGGGTTTCCCTGACAGAAAATATCTATTTTTTTCTGTTTACACAACAATGGACACTGGGACATTTTTTAATCATTGCACGCTGGAACCCATTCTCAAATTGTGCCATTGTCAAAGAAAACATTTGCTATATTTTCATGTAAATGAACAGTACACTACAAACGGAACAAAACTCTTCCATTTTCACCAGAAATCATTTTTGTGTAAACAGGGCCTTAAACTAAGACCATCTTATGTTGAGAAATGACAATATTTTAGCAGTTTTGCTCAAATCTTAAATGATTTTATGTGAAATTGTAATATTTTATCCACAGAACATGTTGGGAATGACATACTAGATAGAGCTCACTTTGTGTTCGCTTAAGTCATTTAGCTGTGGCAGCCATTATTGATCAGATCACCTCTAAATGTTATTCATGTTTAGATGTACATCCGAGGATTACTTTCTGAGAGTTTTGACAAAACTTATTATCACTGATTTTATGCCCTGGAGTGATTTAAGAAATTTGGGCCAATTGGGATGTTTGATAGTCAATAGGAGTTATATTGGGCTTAAACGAATTCACTTATAAACACTGCCATATATTTATGACTTGGACAGCCTCATAATAAGCTATCCAAGCATAAGCTTGGATGGCCCTAAACTTCCTGCATTTTAATGAAAAAAAGACAGAGATGCTTGTTTTTGGACCTAGTGGAGCTTGTTTGAGCCCTCCAGTTGATTTAGACCCCCTGACGATGTATGTAAAGTCTACAGTTACAAATCTTGGTTTTAAGAAGGGGAAGGACAGCGATTTTAAACTCGACAGTCAAATAAGGGCCAAAGTCAAGTCTGGTTTTTATCATTTGAGAAAATTGGCAAAGGTAAAATATATTCTTTCAAGGCAACAGTTTGAAACAGTAATCCATGCTTTCATATCATCACAGCTGGATTACAGTAATTCCCTCTATTTTGTAGTCAGCCAGTCCTCACTTGCACATCTGCAGCTGGTGCAAAACATCTTTAAACTGGAACACGCAAAAGAGAGCACATCACACCTGTCCTGGCTTCTCTCCACTGGCTGCTCGTGTATTTTAGAGTTCATTTTAAAATTCTCTTGTTTGTTTTTAAGGTTTTAAACAGCCTTGCCCCCCCTTATTTGGCAGAGCTTCTACACCATTACACTCCACCTCGGTCACTTAGGTTTGCTGACCAGCTGCTTCTGGTCATTCCCAAGAGTAAAGACCCCGGTAGACCTGCGCGTACTCCCTGTACGCCTCTGTATGACGTACGTACGCTGAGGCAAAAGCGTAGCCCCGTGTAGCCCCTCAGGGCACGAACGCGCAAAGCTCTTTTTTTTTTACGACCGTGCACGCTTGCGCGGTGTCTGACCATAAACTTCCCCGGCGCCGGACTGTTTTGTATGTTACACAAATGAATTAAATTCCTCTTCTTTATCGCTGATCGGGCCTTTTCTTTTGTTTTTTTGCCAAAAGTCAAGTAATCGCTTCTTCCTCCGTTCACTCGATGACTGAAATGAATGAATTCATGTCCTACCTGGCTGCGCGAGGTTTTAAATATTTCCTGGTGGGCTGTGGGCTGCAGGAAAAGCGCTCCCTGTTTTTATTTTTATTTCTTAGAACTTTTTATAACATATAAAGTAGAAACACCGCAGCAGAACACCGCAGCGGGCTGAAGCGGGCTGCTCATGATGAGTTCTCTGAGTTCTCTCACTGAGCTGTCAATCATTTCAGTAGGCGTGTCAGCAAGTGACCAATCAGCGACCTCAGTTTGTCCCCTCTGCGCGCAGCTGCTCACATTACAACAAGGATTTGGAGCGAAAACGCGAGCATTTAACGTGAGAAAGAAAGCAGAGCTGTGTCAGCGAACGCGTGCGCAAAGAATGCGCGCGTAGAGTGGCGTAAAGTCAGGACGCTGAGGTCTACTGGAGGCTTAAGAAGAAGCTTACAGGAGACAGGGCCTTCTCTGTTAGTGCCCCGATGTTGTGGAATGCTCTGCCTTTGCACATTTGACAGGCCCCCTCTCACTGTCCATTTTTAAAACCCGTCTGAAAACTCATACTCATTGGCCTTCAACCCAACTGAGACTTGATTTTACTTAATTTTTATTGGTATTGTTCTGTTTAACTTGTTGTTTTATTGTGTTTTAAATTGAGTTTTTAGTTCACTGTGTGCTTAGCTTCTTTGTTTTTATGCTTTCTTTTATCTTGTTTTTAACTATGTTCAGCACTTTGTTTCAGCTGTGGCTGTGTTAAAACGTTTTATAAATGAAGTTGATGATGATGATAATGATAGTGACTTTAGTTATGACAAAGATTGTAAAAACAGATTTCACATGGAATAACATAAAAGTTAGATATCATTGGTGTGCTGACAAAGCACTTCTGTCAAGTGTTCAAGTGTAATAAAACCGAAGTACAGTCCCACAAATCATGTAAAACATCAGTCATTCCTGACTGTCTGATTAGTTGGTCTGCCTCTGGATTATTTTATCCACACTATCTTTTTTTTTCTATTCATCCTTTTCAGTCATCATTTCTAATTTACACATTTATTTTTAGTTATATAGTTAATCACAGATAACCTTCTTCATAGCTAGCTCATACTGGTGAGTGGTGGTACATGACGTATTACAATCTCTATTCAGAATTTCATCATTCCATCCCTATTTAAAGAGATTTTGGATCTCTTTCAGTATTAATCAGCAAATATTTAGACATCTTTCAAAGTTTACTCAGTCTTAAGAAATCCATCAGAGTTGTAAATGGGAACAGACTTGTTGTTCACACAAGTGTGTAATGCCCCTAGCTTACAACTGTGTCTGTATGATTTGCGTGGGACCTGAATTCATTACTGTGGCTTCGGCAGTGTCATTAAACGTCAACTTCTTGTATTCACACCTTAATGAGACTTTATGAAATATTCAGATCTTTACCTGGAGGAGCTCAGTGTATAAGTGAATTTGCCTTTTCTGCACATGCTCTGCTTTGTGTTCGCTGCATGTCCCTGAGCTTGGATTAGCACTTTTTTTGATCACTCTCTTAGCATTGACAGATTCAGCAAGACAAAAGTCAAACGCAGCAGTACATTTACAAGCACTTGCGGAAAAGTGCTATTTAGGTCCGTGCAATGATTTGCTATTCCTGAATTTATTGTAGAAGTTGATGAAGGGGGGTCCTGGCTGGATCAGCCTCATTAAATCTTTGAGATATGTGATTGTTGGCTGAGTGTGTGCTAGCCTTGCACTGGACCTTGTTTCTTATTTCGTTCCTGCTCTGCCTCTCTCTGTCTTTGTGTCTCTGTGTACAGCGCTAAATCTAGCGGACCTTTTAATTAAAAGGCAGATTTTTTTTCCTGCTTTAAACACTATAAAAAAGTGGTGACCTACACATGGGTACAGGTGCAAACAAAACATCTCACTACTTCATCTCTTAAACACACACAGATCTTATATCAATTCTGTGCAGCAAATATGAGTTTGCTTTGGGAAAAAAATGCTCCTCATGTTCTTAACCCTCCTACTTGTCCATAAGAGGTAGAGTAATATACCCCCTGTCTTGTTTGACTTCTGATAAAGCCCTTGCTACTGCCCTCGTCCTCCTTGAAGATCACTTTAATGAGGTGCTCTTGTTGAATTATACTTTTGCAGTTTGTATGTTATGTATGAGACGTTCCATCCATAAGGCCATAGAGGTGAGAGATGAGTATAAAGAGCTCACAGAGGCCCTCTCCTGGGGCCTGGAAATGTGTGTCCAGACTACGAAGAGCTTCATTAAGCAGGTCCCAGGACTCACATCGAGCCTGTTCCTGATAACACACAAGCACTCCGCCTGATGTGACCTTTACACACATGGCAGTCTCTAAAGTCTTATGGAGACACCAAGAGTGATTGGAAGAAATGGTAAAAAGACGCAGAAGAGTCTTTCCATCTATTTGTCCAAATATAAGCAGCTCTATGCAATGTGATTATCATTTCCTCTGTGGGGGTGTTCTTAATGTTTAATGGGAAAAGCAAATGACTATTCCTCGTTTTAAAAACTGCTTCTGGCATGCTGCATTTTTAATGGTTCTTAAATGTGTTTTAAATGCATTTTATCCTTTTGAAGAGGATCTTTGAATGCTGTTTTTACAGTAATCTTTGTGCACCGTGGCCACTCAAACCCAGAGGTCACATTTTATTCTCAGTCTCTTCTCGCTTTTGCTTTAGTAAATGTTAGAAATATGGTTTCAAATGGATTTGACTGGTACTTTGTAGACTGAAACGCTGAAAAACAACGTTTTAGTAAGGACTATAAAAATGGGCATGGTTTTGTTTGCTGTTTAAAGCAAATTAAATATTCATACTGCATTTGTGTTCCAGATAATTCATTATTTGTAGAGTAAAATAATAGTTTAGCCTCTGAACTTAAGGAATAATGAAAAAATGCATTCTGGAAGCTTGCCTATATATTAATACCGCAACTTATTAAATGATAAATGTATAAAATTAGAAAAATCTTTTAATACGATATCTAGATTTTAGAGTGGCCACATTCACACGTGCAGCAGTGATGGCTGGTGAGCGTAATTATCTCTGAGGGCCTGAGGTGACGAGGTGAGAGTGGAGGTGCCTGTGGAATCCATGACAGTGATTAGGATCGGGGTTGGTGGTTTTTTAACCTTCACTGGATTCTTACTGTCCCCTATAAAAGACCAGTAACCTCATCTCTGGTGATATGAGCAGAACACTGCCAAGAAGAACCAATTTAGGGTTTTCAATTGTAACAAAACCTGCTTAGTTGTGACTGTAAGAGATCAGAACTGCACTGATGAGTAATTAGGTGTTTATTTGTTACTTTACCTGTCAGATTGCTGCGTAGTAGCCTCCCACACGCCTTTGTTGTTAGAAAATAGACAATGCGGCTGTATTCACTTTAGATTTTGAAGGTTTGCAAGCGATTTAAAATAAGACCCTGTGACACTTTGCTGAGGATAGCTTTCAATTTTTTCAAACTTAGACATCAGTTATTCAAAGACTCAAACCTTTCTCTATTAGCAAAATTTTTAAGTGATGGATGATCTTATTTAGCTGCGTTGTGCTTGCAGGGATCATGTGCTGTAAAGCCCTTTTAAAGATAATTCTTCAATGATATGAAAGGTATAATTTTATAATGAGTGTAGCATGCTAAATGTTATAAGTCTAAAACCCTAACAAAAGCCTCTACAGGCTCAATACCCAGCTTGTCTGCAATAAGAAATGCAAAGCTCGTCTTTATTTGACAAAAGCAATATTTAACTTGTGTGTTAGTCATTAGTATGAGTGATTAACTCAATTATGAAAACACAAATAAGGTTTCACATTCATATTAGCTCAACCAGTTAATAAAATAAGTTAATTAAGTCAAGCCACATCAGCTCGTGATTGTGTTATTTGGACATGTAATAGCTTTAAAGATGCCTGGCTGCTTACAAATTTGTAATCAAACACTGCAAAATGATCCCAGTCATAATAAAGTCACCAGGAGCTTTACCTTAATTTAAGTTTTTCAAATGACACAAGCTCGTGTTAACATTTAAATCTGTATTCTCAGTCCTGAACTGATGGAACTTATCAACCATGTTCAGGTGCTTTTTTTATTCTTGCTTCCCTCGTTTTACTTTTCCCATCAACTTCTTCCTCTTACCCTTCCCCCTCCTTCATTTTCTCCCTCTTAATCTTTTCTGCCTTTCAGATTTTTTCCTTCCTGTCCTCAAACTCGCTCACAATTTTCCCTGTGGCTTTCATCGTCACCCTGCTATTTCCCTCCTTCTCCATCTCTCTGTATTACCTCCTTTTAGCCTAATGGGATCACCGGTGAGCATGCTTCCATTTCTAGCTTGGGTCTCTACTACCACTGTTTGGTCCCCATTTTATCAGATTTTTACCTGCGAAATATTTGCCTTCTAAAACCAGCCTCGTCTAATTTTACATACAGTATATTCTTTCTCTTAGGGCTTTGACATTTTCAGTTCTAAATGTGCATACCACAAAATAATTCTCCTGTTGATGCTCTCCTGTTTCCACACAGTCAATCAATAAGGCTGTAAATGCATTTCTTCCATTTTATTAGTAGTGTAATCTCCTAAAACACATTTTAACTGTTTGTTTTCCAAGGCCTCACCTATACTGTTGAAATCCGAAGGCAGATGCACATCATGCATGCTCAGTAAGCACAGCTACCAGCTGCCTGCCTGCATATGCCCATATTTAATGCTTTATTTACTTTATTCACCTCACAGGTAATTTTAGGCTTTTATCATTGACCTCATGTCCCTTATACTGTATGTAGTTATAAAAATATAGAATGGAAGGAGGTGAGTTGGTGTGTGTGTGTATGTGCCACAGCTCTCAGTTCAGACCTGCCTACCGGAAAGAAATGCCATAGATGTGTTAAGGGCGAAATATACCTGAGCGTTCTATCTATACGCCTATACGCCACGTACGTACGTCAAGGCAAAAGCGTAGCCCCGCGTAGCCCCTCAGGGCATGTACGCGCAAAGCTTTTTTTTACGACCGCGGACGCTTGCGCGGTGTCTGACCATAAACTTCCCCGGCGCCGGACTGTTTTGTATGTTACACAAATGAAATAAATTCCCCTTCTTTATCGCTGATCGGGCCTTTTCTTTTGTTTTTTTGCCTAAAGTCAAGTAACCGCTTCTTCCTCCGTTCACTCGATGACTGAAATGAATGAATTCAGGTCCTACCTGGGTGCGCAATGTTTTAAATATTCCCTGGTGGACTGTGTGCTGCAGGAAAAGCGCTCCCTGTTATTATTTTTATTTCTGAGATAACTTTTTATAACATATATAGTAGAAACACTGCATCAGAACACCGCAGAAGTCTTCAGCGAGCTGCTCATGATGCATTCTTGAGGTTTCCCTGAGCTGACTGAAAGCTGTCAATCATTTCAGTAGGCGTGTCAGCAAGTGACCAATCAGCAAGCTCAGTTGAGTCCCCTCCGTGCGCAGTTGCTCATATTACAACTAGGGATGCACCGATCCACATTTTTCACTTCCGATCCGATACCAATACTTATTAACTCAGTATCGACCGATACCGATACTTTCCCGATCCGATACTGTTCAGGTATTTGACTCTGTATAATGAAACTTTTGCACCCAAACTATTCATTTTAACATTGTGTGAGATAAACCCAATGAAGACACTCTTAAGCCTTACAATAGGGAACCCCCCTATTGTAAGGCTTAAGAGTGTCTTCATTGGGTTTATCTCACACAATGTTAAAAAGGGCAGTCACAGATTGTGATTGAACACAAGTGCTCTTTGAAGCTGGATCGGAAAAGTATCGGCAGGTTTGATCCGATACCCGATACTTAAATAATGCTGGTATCGGATACCGATACCGATACTGGATCGGATCGGCCCCATCCCTAATTACAACAAGGATCTGGAGCGAGAACGCGAGCGTTTGAAAGCTGATAAAAGCCGAGCTATAGCAGCGAAAACATGCGCACAAAATGCGCGCGTACAGTGGCGTACTTCATGTACGCTCAGGTGTATTCCAGCCTTTACCCTCACAGATGATTTTGTTGCTGTGCATACGTCAGACGCTGACACCCTGTGTCTGTGTGTGTGTGTGTAATTAAGTGTAACTCTTTACCATGAGGCTGGTTTCTCATTATAATATGCTAATTTTACTTTAGCATTGCCTCTGTGTCATAAAGTAAAAATCATTTGTGCATTAAACATGATGCCGCTAAGACATTTTTTAGCAAAACCCCCATATCCCTATCCCCCCTGCCTACCTGAGAAGAAGCGCAGTCGCAGCAACAACACACCTGGTGAGTTCACACAGCATGTCAACAACCCAGAGCGAACGGTTTCAATCAAGTCAGTGGCGCTGAAGTTAAACCCCATGCTGCTCGTACAGAGTCCCCCCCCCCATCTCTGCATGCTGCAGGGGAAATAGAAGTGGCAGCTATTTATTAATGTGCATATTTGTCTGTATGCATATATACACACATTTTTAGTAGGCCCTCATTGGACAGCGTCTTAGATTTATGTGTTCCACATACTAAAATTATGAATATCTGTATGTGCACTGGGAACATAAGGAAGAACATTCTGCTTAAGACATTAAACAGTAAATGTATGATTTTGTTTTAATGCTTTGTTATTGATTCCCCAATAGCTGTGATGTGATTGACAGAATAAAACAGAATGAAAGTTTTCTACAATTGAGATGGGGTCTGGCTGTTACTTGTTTCGAATATACACTTATTGTATTTCCCACCGTACATATCACACAGTCCTATAAGTCGCATCAGTCCAGATATGTCTAATAAAGTGGAAAAATCCACAAATGCATCACTTTGCTCTATATGGCACATCTATTACGTGTCACTGCTGACGTTTTGCGTTTGTTACGCGCCATCACTGACAACTCGGAAATGTGGCCAGTTTTGTGTCCAAAACTGATTTCCTGCAAAATGGCGGCCGTGGGAGTGTTCACGGAAGGACTTTAACAAGAATTTAACAAGATTAACACTTAAAAACAATTTGTTTGCTTGAAATTATAGTAAATGTGTGACTCCATTTAACTTTTCCTTAATAAATTAACTTTGACGGTCAAATCAGCTGCATTTCAAAATCCTATTTGCGGCTGCGGGAATGCGCAGAGGGATGACAAAATTTAACAAGATAACCACCTAAAAACAATTATTTGTTTGCTTGAAATTACAGCAAAGGTGTGTCTCAGTCTAACTTTTCCTTAATAAATGCACTTTGACGGTAAAATCAACTGCATTTTCAAAAGTATTTGCTGCCTCGGTGCTCTGGGAGTGTGCAGACGGAGGAAATCAGGAAGGAGGAGCACTGTGCATTTTTTAAATTTATTTATCAAGATAATCACCTAAAACGATTATTTGTTTGCTCGACATTGTAGCAAAGGTGTGTCTCAGTCTAATGTTTACTTAATAAATGCACGTCGATAGTCAAATTAGCTGCATTTCGCCAGGACGGTGCAGCGAAAGGCAGCTGATTTGATGGTTGCTCCAGGCGAGCTGGACGAAGGTGGCAGGCTATGGCAAGCTGATGGTGTCATTAACATTAACATGACACAACGGCATGCCATACTATTTGAGTGCCATCTAGCGGCTGAAAATGGTAATGTTAAATTTTTTTCAGCCAGAATGAATGCAAACGGTCATATCACAGCCCAAAAAATGGTTTAAAAATATGGGGGGAAAAATCCATAGATCACAACGCGGAGTACTAACCACTATACGATCACGGCCATAGATACGTTGCTTTGGCGTATAAGGCGCAGGGCATGCAAANCCCAAAAAAAAAAAAAAAAAACGAGAGTTATAGGTTGAAAAATACGGCAATTCATTCAACTGTCAATTTTATGAAGTCTTTGAATCTCCAGAACATATTACTCTGGACCACTACCTGTAATTGATCAAATTCAGACTAGTATTCCTTAAAAATATCACGTGCTGCTTTTCATGCCAGAGTTTCAAATTGAGATCATCTTACACTGAGAAATGACAGAGTTGGCCATTTTGGTCAAACCTTGTAAATGACCTTATGCCCAGTCTCATGCTTTACTGTGATGATCTGTTAGTGTTTAGAGCAGGGGTCACCAACATGGTGCCCGCGGGCACCCGGGTGCCCCCAAGGACCATTTGAGGTGCCCCCGGACCTGTTCTAAAAATAGCACAACTCACTACTAAGCTGCATTTAAAATTTCATTTTATTCAGTTGTTATTCTTTTTTTGTATTTATTTATATTTTAAAATGACTATCTTAAAAATATGTTCTTAAAAATATGTTTATTATACATTTTTTTCCAATTTACGCTTTGTTATATTTCCGAAGAGTTTATCAAACTGGTGCCCTTTGTATGACTCCTGTACCCACGAAGTGGCTCTCAGTTTCGAAAAGGTTGGTAACCCCTGGTTTAGAGTGTGTTTCTCAGCTACTACCACTCCTAAATTTAGCTCAGTGTTTGTGAAATTGACTTACTTTTGTGTTTGCTAATGTTGCTTAGCTGTTGTGGCCACCTTGAGTGAAGTCGACTCCAAAAGTTAATTAGTTGTGGATGTACATCCAATCATTACTTCTTGAAAGTTTTATAGGAATCTGTTAAGTGAATATAGCATGAAAATGGATAAAAACACAAAACAGAACAATACTGTAATCCTTTTGTCTTAAAAGTTGAAAACAACAGTTTGACACATCTTTCCCGATAAACAACAATATCGGAAATAAAAACTGTTAAAAAGTTAATTTATTTTGCTGATTGAGTTGTTGCTTCAACATTGTCAGAAACCACCGTGACAAAGGCAAACAAGTCTAAAATATGAAGAATACAACAATTTTGTCAATATTTCAACCAGTAGCCAATGTTAACAAGCGTAACAGTAAATATTTAAAATGTGGTATAAAAGAACAACATGTTGAGTGGAGAAAAATATATGTGGTTAGTTTAGATATTGGAGAAAAAGACAGAGGATTAAATCTGACTTGGCCCAAGCCCACTTGATTACTATGAAAACACAGGCAGATTAGGCACACACACCCATTTGTGCATCCTCCCACACACAAACTATGCAATGGCTTAGGCCTCGCTGCTAACCCATGCACCAAGGTGCAGCAGATGGCCAGCCTTTGTAGTGTTATGTAACCTAAATAAAAAGCATGGCACATGCTAACAGAGCGTTATGCTAGCAGACACAAGGGCTGACATTTGTTTGCTATACTGATACGTTTTTAATTGTATTCACATTTAATTTGAGACGTTGATAGGACAAAATGTATAAAATACACACTAGCTGGGGAGAAGAACAGATAACGACAAGTGGACAAAGTGAAGAAATAGGAAAAGACAGATGAGGAATCCAGTTGAGGGAAGGTGGCGTTACAGTGCCAGGAGGTTTGGAGAGGTGCCAGAAAACATGATCACTAACACACACACATAACACGCAACAAGATGCTCAGGTATGTCAAGGTAAGCTGCCAAGGTGAAGAGGGGGTCACAGTGCCACTGGGGCTGGTTGGTGTCGTGTTGGCAATCAGTGTCAGAGGTCGTTGAAAGAGAGGGGAAGAGGTGAGGGGCCAGGGGGCTGGTGGGAAGCTTCTGATGCTTGCTGTGGTAGGATCTGAGTGTGTGTTGGGATGTGAGATGGAATCTGGGCCTTAGAGTATTCACTGACAAGCTGACATTGAGAAAGTCAGTATGGTACAATATGGGGTGGTTGTAGGGCAAGAAACCCATTAACTGTGGCTGCTCTGGAACAGACACACAAGGGCATTTGATAGTTGTTATACAAATACAGCAGAAATGTAACAAAACAACAGTGCAAGTCTAAAATCATAGTTAAAACCATTTATCTGTAAGTGCAGATGAGAAAAGTAAAAATAAATTTTTGCCGCACCAGTTTTTTTTATTTATTTTTATTAGTATTAATGAACTAACCCAAGGCAGACAGGTCCTAGGTGAGGGACCAAACAAAGTGCAACCCAAAGACCCCAATGATGAGTAACACTAATGGAATCAATGTTCCCTCGCCCGGACGCGGGTCACTGGGGCCCCACTCTGGAACCAGGCCCGGAGGTGGGGCACGTTGGCGAGCGCCTGGTGGCCAGGCTTTTACCCATGGAGCTCGGCCGGGCACAGCCCGAAGAGGAGACGTGGGTCCCCCTTCCCATGGGCTCACCACCTATGGGAGGGGCCAAAGGGGTCGGGTGCAATGTGGGATGGGTGGTGGCCGAGGGCGGGGACCCTGGCGGTCTGATCCTCGGCTACAGAAGCTGGCCATTGGGACATGGAATGTCACCTCTCTGGTGGGGAAGGAGCCTGAGCTAGTGTGTGAGGTTGAGAGGTTCCGGCTAGAAATAGTCGGACTCACCTCAACACATGGCTCTGGCTCTGGAACCAGTTTCCTTGAGAGGGGTTGGACACTCTTCCACTCTGGAGTTGCCCCTGGTGAGAGGCGCCGAGCAGGAGTGGGCATACTTGTTGCCCCCCATCTTGGTGCCTGTACGTTGGGGTTCACCCCGGTGAACGAGAGGGTAGCCTCCCTTCGCCTACGTGTGGGGGGACGGGCTCTGACTGTTGTTTGTGCCTATGCGCCAAACGGCAGCGCAGATTACCCACCCTTTTTGGAGTCCTTGGAGGGGGTATTGGAGAGTGCGCCTCCTGGGGACTCCCTTGTTCTACTGGGGGACTTCAACGCTCACGTGGGCAATGACAGTGAGACCTGGAGGGGTGTGGTTGGGAGGAACGGCCCCCCTGATCTGAACCCGAGTGGTGTTCTGTTATTGGACTTCTGTGCTCGTCATGGATTGTCCATAACGAACACCATGTTCAGGCATAAGGGTGTCCATATGTGCTCTTGGCACCAGGACACCCTAGGTCGCAGTTCGATGATCGACTTTGTTGTCGTCTCATCTGATCTGCGGCTGCATGTCCTGGACACTCGGGTGAAGAGAGGGGCGGAGCTGTCCACTGACCACTACCTGGTGGTGAGTATGGGGTACCAGGCCCTTTGATATGGGCTTTGATATGGGCTGTTAGGTCCCTGTACGACCGGTGTCAGAGCTTGGTCCGCATTGCCGGCAGTAAGTCAGGCTCGTTTCCAGTGAGAGTTGGACTCCGCCAAGGTTGCCCTTTGTCACCGATTCTGTTCATAACTTTTATGGACAGAATTTCTAGGCGCAGCCAAGGTGTTGAGAGGATCCGTTTTGGTGGCCTTAGAATCGCTTCTCTGTTTTTTGCAGATGATGTGGTCCTATTGGCTTCATCAGATCGTGATCTACAGCTTTCGCTGGAGCGGTTTGCAGCCGAGTGTGATGCGGCCGGGATGAGGATCAGTTCCTCCAAATCCGAGGCCATGGTCTTGAGCCGGAAAAGGGTAGCATGCCCTCTCCGGGTCGGGGAGGAGGTCCTGCCCCAAGTGGAGGAGTTTAAGTATCTCGGGGTCTTGTTCACGAATGAGGGAAAACTGGAGCGTGAGATCGATAGGCGGATAGGTGCAGCATCCGCAGTGAAGCGGGCGCTGTACCGGTCTGTCGTGGTGAAGAGAGAGCTGAGTCAAAAGGCAAAGCTCTCAATTTACCGATCGATCTACGTTCCCACCCTCATCTATGGTCATGAGCTTTGGGTTGTGACCGAAAGAACGAGATCTCGGATACAAGCGGCTGAAATGAGTTTTCTCCGCAGGGTGTCTGGACTCTCCCTTAGAGATAGGGTGAGAAGCTCAGTCATCCGGGAGGGACTCGGAGTAGAGCCGCTGCTTCTCCACATCGAGAGGAGCCAGTTGAGGTGGCTCGGGCATCTGGTTAGGATGCCTCCTGGACGCCTCCCTGGTGAGGTGTTCCGGGCATGTCCCACCGGGAGGAGACCCAGAGGAAGACCCAGGACACGCTGGAGGGACTATGTTTCTCGGCTGGCCTGGGAACGCCTTGGGATTCCCCCAGAGGAGCTGCTCCAAGTGGCTGGGGAGAGGGAAGTCTGGGCCTCCCTACTTAGGCTGCTACCCCCGCGACCCAACCCCGGATAAGCGGAAGAAAATGGATGAAATGGATGGATATTAGTATTATTATACAGTTTCCCCTACCATTATACAAGCGGGGTGCGCCACCCCGTCAACAGAACTGAGCACCCCGCCTACCAGACCAAACTTGACCCCCCCACCCACCCAGCACTGGCATAGCACTAAGCTAGCAGCGCAAAATACAGGCTCTCTAGCTAAAAAGCTAAAGGGAGCGCTCACGTTGCCTCTCCCCTCGTGCTGAATGCCCCCTGCCCCTACAAGCTGCACTCAGACGTGTCCGTCCCCCCCGTCAACAAAAATCATGGATGAGATGAGCACCCCGCCATGGCAAGTTAACTAGGGGAAACACTGTTATAATAAGGGGAGTGGTGGCGCAAAGGTTAGAGAAGGTGGGCTTGTGATTCAATGGTTCAACTGGTACCAACAACATCAAAATGTGAGTGGGATTGGTGAAGCACCCACACCTGTCTCCACCCTCATTTGCCCCACTCTGGGCCCTTGAGCAAGGCCCCTAACACCACCATCTGCTACCCCGGGCGCCCTAGATATCAGCTCTCTGCTCCACACAGAGGGCTGTGGTAGCTTGGTGGTCTGTGGTTGCGTCAGGATGGACATCTGGTGTAAAAATGATTGCTATGTCTTGGTGCAACTTAGTTCACTGTGGTGAAAGGAGCCGAAAGGAGAAAAAAATATATACATGTATACTGTATATTATTATTACCGGTATTTTTTTTTTTTACTAAACTTGCAAACAGCATCTGTTTCAAGCTATTTACAGTCTATACAATAAAGTTGTTGTAAACATCATTAAAAATCCTTTTGGTTGAACAACTGAATCAAATATTTTACTAGAATAATAACTTTGAGGTAGTTTGAAATTCCTCTAAGAAGTCTGTTTGACCTCTGGAGTAAATCTACTAACAAAGGACTGCAAATACCGTAATCAATTTTTAACACATTTACAAAACACAAAACTACAAAGTTATTAACTGAAGAGATAAAAAAAGAAGTAAACCTTTGTATGATGTAAAATGTAAATGAATGTGTCCAGCATGTACCTTGCCTCACTGACTGATGGAGATGTACACGAGCTCTCCACGACCTAGAAAAGAACAGAAAAGCAGGCTAAAATGTGGAAAGAAGGAAGAATGGATGGTTTGTTGGATGGATGTAGGTTATAGTAGTTGGGGCTGCACAGATGTATTGATAAATGCTTTTGTTCCACATCATGAGAAGTTAATTTTTTATAGACAAAGATATTTCTGTGTGGAGTTTGTATGTTTTTCTTGCATGTGAATGGAGCAATATTGTTGGCCTTGTTGTAAACTATCAACTATCTTGAATGTCCCTCACCTTTTTCCAGCTGACAGACAGAATATTTTTTAAATTTGCAAACTAGATGACAGAAAAAGATGCTTTTAGTTCCAAATAGTTTGCTTCTTTCTAGGTCCAAACAACTCAACATCTGTAATTTATTCAGAACCTCCTATAGGTTTTCTGTAACATTTTTCAACGTCAGACTAACAAGGCTGGAGTTAAGAACACTGGAACTAAAAACCCTCTAAACAAGTGCTGGTGAAGATTCTCAGTCGTCCAGGACATGATAAATCAAAAAGGCGTTCAATACAAAATCACTAAACAAGTGATGTGCTGCAGTTGTTATGCACAGAAACATACATTTGCAGAGATCGTATATGATCAGCTGTTCAGAGGGAGCTCATAATATTAACTAAATAAAACAGGCACTCTCCTAACATTCTTTCCTGCATAGCTGGATTAAAATACTGTAATTAGCTGCAACTCCTTGTAATTTGTTTATTTTCTCAGTCAATGACTGAGTCATTCAAGAAAAACATAAATTTTTTTATTTTTATGGATTTACTTTTTATGGAGCTCCTTTCTGTTTAATCATATATAAATGTTGTCAGAGAGTGGAGAGGTTTTGCTCCACTGAAGTAAAAGCTTTTAAATTAAAAGTAAAATAACTTTTTATGTTCTAATTTGATGGCAGTACACTGTTAATCTATTATTAGCATCACAAATAGGATGACACCCACAAACTTTGTTTTTATTATTATTACTTACTCTCTTCTTTAAATGCAGTAAAGTATCCTTGGGTCTTTCCAATTTGCTCTCAGAGGGATTCCTCAACTGTCAATCTCTTTAACATTTATACACACACATATCTGCTTGTGCATCATTAAAACTTCACTATTTGTTAACTTCTAGAGCAAAATATTGTCCCAGTCTACACTCAAAAAACAGAAATGGCCCTATTGTTGGCTATACAATATAGTATTATGTTTAAATTACTCAAAAACCTTGAATTATTTGGATCAACTTAACTTTGTTGTGTTGTTTGAAAATAGAAATGTTAATTTAAATGTTAAATGATAATGTTAATTTTCTTCAACTCAACTCTGTTAAGTAAAACGGAAAACACTGAAGTAGTTTGTCCCTTACTGGACACCGTATATACAGGAAGTGATTCTCCTGTAGCACATGAAGAGTCGTCCATTTTATGTGAGAGTCTGAGACATTCTTCTGTTATCATCTACATCCATCCTTTTAAATCAAGGTATGTATACATCTTTTCATTGCCACTTCATATAGCAATTACTGTTAAGAGTATTTTACATATATTATTTGACTGTTGGGAGGCTGATATAAATTATTAGAGGAACTCGGTTACTCTAACTTATGTTTTGCTAACTCTACATGTTTGCATTGGTTTTTAACCAAGCTGTGGAAAAGTCAAACCAGTGAAGTGATGGATTATCAAATCCACGTTATGATGTATGTATTTGTGTGTTCTGTAAAGTTGTGATTTCGATAGCGCTACCGATAGAGCTGCCGACCCACAAAGCACACGAGACCGGACCCCGAGCCCTGGCCTCGCATGCTCATAAAGGCCGGATTCCAAGCCCTGGCAGGCGGGAGGACCTTAGTCCAAGATGGAGGTTTGAAACTTTATTTTTAAAAAATTTTTATGTATAAGAATAAGTTATTTCATTAGTGAAGGTTAAAAATAAATAAACAGTGTCGTCTTTATCATAAAATCCTGTTTTCACTTTGACTTTATTAAATAATATGTTAATTAAAGTTAACTCAGGTGAAAAATCATAAAAAGACAAAATTATTTTCAGGAATATTTCCCTCAAATATGTTGAAAGAAGAGTCTTTGGTTCAACAACCCACAGACGTACAAATCACAAAACAAAAATTACACTTTAAATTAAATTAAAGCTTTAAATCAAAGTTAAACTTTAAATCAAAGCTAAAAATAATCAGTATACAAGAAAAAATAATCAAGAAACAAAACCACAATGAGCACAAATACATAAAATGATGAAGAAAAATATAGATATCCCAATGCATGCTCAATGATCCAGGTAGAAACATATAAAAAGTGGTGTGGTCCTCTGGACATTCAAAAAACAAAAAAATGTATGAATATTTCTTCTTTCATGCGAAAGACTTCTTCAGTCTGAGCTGAATACAGCTCCTCATGCCGGCTACCCACCAAAAGCGTTTCGAGCAGCGGAAGCAGCCAGTTTACATGCAAAGTCTTATTATGTCTTGTTTTTCATTTTTAACTGGCTGTTTTTTATTGTTATTTTTTATTGTTTGTTTTATTTCTGTATTGTTCAGCACTTTGTGCACCTTCTGGCTGCTGAAAAGGGCTCTATAAATAAAGATAGATTGATTGATTGATCTCATGGCCATACTTTATTCTGTGTCACCAGATAAGCTCCATACATCTTCTATATTTTTACACTGATCTCACTTTCTTTTTCCAACAGATTTGAACGTGGTCTTGTAAAAGCTGTGGTACAACTACACCGACAAGAGTCAGTCTACTAAAACTCTACAGGTACACATGGTAATTTTGGCAGCAGACGCCCATACCCATGCATATATTCTGATTGCCCTTGTGTATTTAAAACATTCAATGCTCTTCATAGTCATTTAATCAGGTCACATGCTAAGTAACATGTAGAAAAATGTGTTATTTCAGCTACATTTAACAATCAGTTGTGTACATGCACCAACATAACAGCAGCAGATTATTATTATTAATTTTTTTTCTCGCACTCTATCTCACTCACTCTCACACACTCTCACTCACTGTATCACTCTCTCACTGTATCACTCTCTCACTGTATCACTCTCTCACTGTATCACTCTCTCACTGTATCACTCTCTCACTGTATCACTCTCACACACTCACTCTCTCACTCACTATCTTAACTCTCACTGTCTCACACTCACTCACTGTATCACTCTCTCACTCACATTCTCTCACTCACTATCTCACTCACACACTCTCACTCTCTCTCACTCACACTCTCACTCTCACTCACCCTCTCTCACTCACTCACTCTCACACACTCACGCTCACTCTCACTCTGAATCACTCTCTCACGGTATCACTCTATCACTCACTCTCTCGCTCTCACTCACTATCTCACTCTCACTCACTATCTCACTCACTCTCTCTGACTCGCTCACTCACTCACTGTATCACTCTCTCACTGTATCACTCTATCACTCACTCTCTCGCTCTCACTCACTATCTCACTCTCACTCACTATCTCACTCACTCTCTCTGACTCGCTCACTCACTCACTGTATCACTCTCTCACTCACATTCTCTCACTCACATTCTCTCACTCACTATCTCACTCACTCTCTCAGTCTCACTCACTCTCTTACTCACTCTCACACACTCTCACTCTCACTCACTCTCACACACTCACTCACTCACTCTCTCAACCACTCTCACTCACTCTCTCAACCACTCTCACACACTCACTCACTCACTCTCACACACTCACTCTCACACTCTCTCAACCACTCTCACACACTCACTCACTCTCACTCACTCTCTCACTCACTCTCACACACTCACTCACTCACTCACACACTCACTCTCACTCACTCACTCAACCACTCTCACACACTCACTCACTCTCCCACTCTCACACACTCTCTCAACCACTCTCACACACTCACTCACTCACTCTCACACACTCACTCTCACACTCTCTCAACCACTCTCACACACTCACTCACTCACTCACTCTCTCACACACTCACTCACTCACTCTCTCAACCACTCTCACACACTCACTCACTCACTCTCACACACTCACTCTCACACTCTCTCTCACTCTTACTCACACACTCTCACTCACTCACACACACACTCTCACTCTCTCACACACTCACTCACTCACTCTCACCCACTCACACTCACTTTCTCACTCACTCTTTCATTCACTCACTCTCACTCACTCACCCTCTCTCACTCACACTCTCTCTCACTCACTCTCACACTCTCTCTCACTCTATCACTCACTCTCTTACTCTCACTCACTATCTCACTCTCACTGAGTGAGATAGTGAGTGACTCACTATTACTCACTCTCACACACTCTAACTCACTCTGACTCACTATCTCACTCACTCTCACTCTCATTCACTCTCACACACTTTCACTCTTACTCACTCTCACTCACTCTCTCAGTATCACTCACTCTCTTACTCACTCTCACACACTCACTCACTCTCTCAACCACTCTTTTACTCACTCTCTCACTCTCACACACTCACTCTCAACCACTCTCTTACTCACTCTCTCACTCTCTCTCACTCATACTCATACACTCACTCACTCACACACTCTCACTCTCACTCAATCAGTGTATCAATCTCTCACTCACTGTATCACTCTCACTCACTCACTCTCACACACTCACTCTCACTCTCTCACTCACTCACTGTATCACTCTCTCACTCACTATCTCACTCACTCTCTCACTCACTATCTAACTCTCTCACTCACTCACTGTATCAATCTCTCACTCACTATCTCACTCACTCTCACACACTCTCTCTCACACTCTCACTCACTCACCCTCTCTCTCTCTCACTCACTCTCACACACTCACTCTCTCTCTCACTCACCCTCACTCTGACTCACTATCTCACTCACTCTCACACACTCTCTCTCTCACTCACTCACTCACTCACTCACTCACCCTCTCTCTCACTCTCTCTCTCACTCACCCTCACTCTGACTCACTATCTCACTCACTCTCACACACTCTCTCTCTCACAATCTCACTCACCCTCTCTCTCTCACTCACTCTCACACACTCACTCTCTCACTCTCTC
>JBBPBX010004809.1:0-15328 GCA_038048925.1 Garcialebias charrua
TTCAGTTTCTTCACTAGGTTTTCCACGTGGAGTTTAAAAGAGAGATGTGAATCGATCAGGATACCCAGATATTTATAGGAATCAACAAACTCAATAGGGACACCATTTGAAGATAAAATCAGAGGAGGATCTGCTGGAACCGCCTTCCTATTTGAAAAAAACATCCCTTTTGTTTTATCAGCATTTAGGACAAGTTTGAGACGGAACAAATCTGACTGGATGATGTCAAAAGCGGATTGCAGTAACTGGAAAGCCTTAGCAACTGTTTTAGCTCGGCAGTAAACAACTGTATCATCAGCATAGAAATGTAAGGATGCATCAGGGATGCAGTGACCTACATTAGCTATGTAGATTGTAAAGAGAGTGGGTCCTAAAACTGAGCCTTGTGGTACACCATTTTTAACTGTTAAATAGCTGGAAGAAGTACCGTTATGTTGAACACATTGCCTCCGATTGGAAAGATAGTTAGAAAACCAACCGATGGTGTGATCAGAGAAACCGATTTCTGAGAGCTTATGACACAGGATGTTATGATCCACAGTGTCAAAAGCTTTAGACAGGTCTAAGAAAAGTGCAGCACAATAGTCCTTAGCATCCAATGCTTCAACAACATCATTCAGATTACTGAACTTGGCCCTTTTAAATCAAAGCTTAAGACTTTTTTATTCAAACTGGCTTTTAGTAATTAAATATGTGGTGACATTTCTGGTTTTATTTTTGCTTTTATGTTGTGTTTTTCTTGATTTTTAATCTGTCCTTTTAAGTACTGCACTGTTTTTTGTTAAGCACTTTGGTCACCACCACCGTGGTTGTGTAAAGTGCTATATAAATGAATAAATGAAAAAGAAAAATGAAAGAACCTTCAGAGAAGCAGTTGTGCTGTGTTTTTTCCTGAAACCAGATTGATGAAGAGGTAAGATGTTAAATGAGTCCAGATAATTTTTGATCTGAGAGTTTATCAGTTTTTCTAGAACCTTGGCTAAGATGCAGAGTTTAGAGATCGGTCGATAATTGTTCAGTGAGGTGGGGTCACCTCCCTTCAGCAAAGGAAGAACAAAGGCTGTTTTCCAAGCATCCGGAATGGTGTTTTGGCTTATGGACAGATTAAAGATGTGGGTCACAGGGACTGTGATGATATGAGCAGCCAGCCTTAAGAAATAAGGTGGAAGTTCATCTGGACCTGCAGATTTTTTTGGATCAAGATCATTTACAGATCCGGTCTTGTTTAGGATGCCCAATGTGCCTTACTGCATATGCCACTTTTTGCCTCTATAACAACATCAACTACTACCTCGTGCATGTACTGTGTACATTAACTCATACGCTGCTTTGCCACTTTGCAAATGTCAATGCTAGAAACCTTTAGTTTATTTTAGTTATACTTTTTATACTCTTTTTTTATACTAGTATGCAAAAACTCAGGACAATATTATGTTCATTAAATGTTTAATGTTTTAGTTTTAGTTTTAGAGTCGGTGTAAATTTTCATACTCTTATACCACTATGCAAAAACTCAGGACAGTGTTAGTTTTACTATTTTATGCTTATGTCTATTATTATATGTTTCAGTGTTTCAATGTTTAGATGTTTACTGTTGCACCGAGGGACTGAGAGAAACGCAATTTCGGTCCTGTGTATGTCCTGTACAGTACATATTGCAGATCTGACAATAAAGTTGACTTTGACTTTGACTTTGATTTAACAGTTTATTTACCTCACTGACTGAGAACGGAGAAAAAGAGAAGGTGTGATTAACAGATGGTTGACTTGTAGGAGGGATTTGATTTGTAGAAGTTTGATTATTAGATAAAGTGGCTGATTTTCCGTTTGTAACTGTGTCAAATAATGAACTAGAAGCAACAAAATGTTTATTGAAACAGTTCAGGATCTCGTGCTTATTTGACACAGGAACAGAGTCAACAAGAAATTGTGATGGGAGGTCAGATGATTGGGGGGTGCCTGAGAGAGATTTAATGGTTTTCCAGAATTTTTTAGGATCATTTAGATTTTTGGAGGTCTGAGATAAGAAGTAGTTACGTTTTGCGGCTTTAATGGCAGTTGTGCATTTATTCCTTAGCTGCCGAAATTTCAACCAATCAGTGTCTGAGTGTGATTTTCTTGCTGCGGCCCAAAGATGATCTCTCCAGTGCAGGAGATCAGCTAATTCAGGAGTAAACCAGGGGCTGTCTCGGCCCTTTATCCTGAACTGCCGGAAAGGAGCGTGTTTGTTTACAAAGTAAATGAAACTATTATGAAAATAGTTCCAAGCGGTGTTCACGTCATTGATTTGTAGGATACGTTGCCAGTCAAAGTGTGATAGATCCCAAAGGAATGACTGTTCACTGAAACGTTTCAAATCCCTTTTTTGGATTATTCTGGGCTTAGCAGGTGGAAGTTTAGTAGATCTAAGAGCTGCTATTACGGAATGATCACTCAAAACGTTAGCAAATACACCTATACCAGGAAATTTGTGAGGTGCATTTGTGAAAAACAGATCTAAGGTGGAAGATTTTTCGGGACATTTTATGTTTGGTCTGGTGGGAGAATCGATAAGTTGTGAGAGATAGGCAACATTCCTTGAATTTATCATAGAGGGGGGTCGACTTATTCCAGTCAATGTTGAAATCTCCTGCCATAACAATCTCATTGTGTTTTAAATTTCCTATGAATTCAGTCAGGGAGGATAGAGCTTCAGGTGTTGCGGAGGGGGGACGATAACAACCTACAACAGTTAAGGGCTGACCTCCTGCCTCAAACTGGTTTGCGATTGTTTTTTTAGATGCAATCCTGGCAGCCAAAGAGTCTCTGATGTAAATAGCAACTCCACCTCCCTTTTTATTACAATCACAACGATAGATCTTAAATTCATTGATTGCCAGGTCATTTTTCAAAACAGATTTTTGAGCCAAGTTTCAGAGATAACGATCACATCTGCCCCAGAAGAACTGATTAGGATTTTCAATTCATCAAGTTTTTTTATGAGGCTACGAGCGTTTACATGCAGGAAATGGAGACCTGAATTATTTTTAAACTCACTAGGAGTACTGTAGTTAATGGAGGGCCCTGGGTTGGGCTGAATCCCTGAGATCCTTTAAACTTCCATCTCTACATCCTCCTTGATCTATTCCTCTTAAACCTCTCCTTTTATTTGATGCTAAGCTGGTAACTACTTCTTAAGATAAGAGCCTACAGATAAAAAGTATTACAGTATTGTCATCATTACTTATGTCTGTTGTTACAATTAAATGTGCTGATGTGTTTAATTTGTAAGAAATTGAAATCTGTCAATCAAGTGTAATGGTGTTAATTTTAGTTGATTTAAATAAAAGGTAGTGTCTTTGGCATACCGACTAAATCAACGTTTCCATTGTCACTTTATGGCTTTATGGTTTATTGTCCATCATAAATGAGGCTAGCCTGTATAAATAAAGGTTGAATGAATATTGGGTAAACCTGAAAAAGAAAAGAATCCTTGAAATACTATTCAATCTGAATAAGACATTAATTAAGGTAAAGTTTGTCAGTTTAATACTGACTCATATACAGTATCTTACAACGGTGAAGGCCTGCAGGTAACCTCCGACAAGAAGATGGAAGTCCTGAGCACCGAATTCAAAACCAGGATTTGGTATTTGGAAAGAGAAAGGCAGGCGAGTCTAATCTGCAGATTCTAGGAATTAGTGAGCGAAGACGAACGGGGTTTGGTAGACGCAGAACCAGTACATGAGGGACTGTACCAACACAATGACGGGGTGGCCATCATCCCCCGGAAAGAAACAGAGGAAGGCTTTATGGTGTAAAACCTGCCAACCGTACAGTGTTGAGCACCAATAAATAACAAAATTATTATCAATGGACGCCTGTTTACGACAGAGGCAGAGCCAAGGGGTGGCCAAGGGTGGCCTTGGCCATCATAAATGTAATACTGGGTGGAGCTAAAATGAAAGACGGACACATCTTCATCCTAACATGGGTCCAGTCCTCCAACAGGGAGTTACATTATTTTTATTCTGCACAAACCAAAACACTTTGTCTTTTTGTAGATGGTACCAGTAATACTTTATAATATGGTGTGTAAAAGATCTCTGTTTAGTTGGAACAATAGACCTTATTTGATCATTTCAGTGGCGTCTTATTAATTTGGCTGTTCCCTCTTCACAGCGCGCTATACTCCTCCATCTCACTCTGTCCGCATGTCTTCTGTCCTCACTCCAACTACCTTCATGTCCTTTCTAACTGTATCCATATATTTCCTGTCTTTTTCCTGGCAGCTGCATTTCTAACATTCTTCTACCAGTATACCCACTGTCTCTCTCTGGACATGTCCAAACCACTGTCCCTCCTCTGGACATGTCCAAACCATCTCAGTCTGGCCTCCCTAACTTTATCTCCCAGTTGTTCAACATGTGCTGTACCTCTGATGATCTCATTCCTGATCTTATCCATCCTTGTCACTCCTAAGGAGAACCTCAGCATCTTCATTTCTGCTACTTCCAGTTCTTTCTCCTGTCTTTTTGTCCATGTCTCTGTCTCCAGACCATACAACATAGCTGGTCTCACCACTGTCTTGTAAACTTTTCCTTTGACCTTTGCTGACACCTTTTTGTCACAAATCACTCCTGAAACTTTTTCCATCCACTCCATCCTGCCTGGACTCTCTTCTTCACTTCTTTCCCACATTCCCCATTTTCCTGGACAGTGGACCCCAAGTCCTTGACGTCCTGCACCTTTGTGACCTCTGCTCCTTGTAGCCTCTCTCTTCCAATAGCCTCCTCCTCATTCACACACATGTAACAAAGTTTAGTCAGGTCATCAGGACAAACATCACAACAAATGTTGTGGCTCCTCGGACTGATGAAGTCATTTGAATGAAGGACATAACGTCTCAACAACAACGAAAAAGAAACCATCCAGATGACCTGACTGAAATTTGTTGGATTTTCTACCTGGATTATTAAGCATGAGCTTTGACCACACAGATGCACCTTGTCCTCTTCCTACGACTGACTTTCATTCCTTTCCAGTGCACACCTCCACCTCTTCAAGTTTTCTTCCACCTGTTCCCTGTTCTCACCACATATCACAATGTCATCTGCAAACATCATAGTCCATGGGGATTCCTGCCTGACCTCATCTGTTAGTCGGTCCATCACCAGAGCAAACAAGAAGGGGCTCAGAGCCGATCCTTGATGCACTCCCACCTCCACCTTGAAGCTATCTGTCACTCCTACAGCACATCTCACCACTGTCCTGCTGTCCTCATACATGTCCTGCTGTCCTCATACATGTCCTGCTGTCCTCATACATGTCCTGCTGTCCTCATACATGTCCTGTACCAGTCTAACATGTCCTGCTGTCCTCATACATGTCCTGCTGTCCTCATACATGTCCTGTTGTCCTTATACATGTCCTGTACCAGTCTAACATGTCCTGCTGTCCTCATGCATGTCCTATACCAGTCTAACATGTCCTGTATGGAGACAGGACGATGGCAAAATGGGCGTGGACAAATACAGAAGGGGCGTGAACAAATACAGATCTCGCGAGAGCAAATACATGCCTAGAGGGAGCAAATTACTCTCGTGCGAGCGCAAATCAGCCCTGCGCGCGCAATGGGGATGAGCGCGAGCGTAGAAAAGAGATCCAAGCGCGCGCACGTGCGCTCGGAGGACAACTACTTGCTCTCGCGTGCAAAATGTATCTACTGACAGACTCTCCCTCTCGCTCACGGTTCAGACTTTTGGCAGCCGGTGGGAGGATCCAGACCACGACACATGATTGGCTGCAGTCTTCCTGTCCTCTGTGATTGGGTGTAACACTTCCTGAACCTGAAAATGTAAAATACTGTAAATAGATACCTCTGGACTATTGAGAATGAACTTTCTTGTTAAATAAATAGATTTATCTAAATATACTTCAAGTACATTGTTATAAAATATATTTTGTTGCACTTTATGAAGTACTATTTTTTGCTAAATATAAAATACATTTCAATCAAATATATTTCTAAAAGGAATCTTCATATAAACTTTTTAACTGCACGTTTCATTCAACCTTTATTTATGCATCTCATTGAGCCTCGAGGACTCATTTACAAGAGAGACCTGGCTACAAACAAAGAATGATGACAACAGTGACAACAATAGACAGTTAAAAGAGGCATACAGATTTTTTAACAAATTAAAATAAGATGGCAAAAACAGCTAGATTATAAGGTGAATGTGGAAAAGTAAAAACAGGAACTTTAGAACAATGTGTGTGATCACTGGTCAGTGGAAGTTCTGCTGTTCTTCTCATTTGGTTCTGGGCGATGGTTGGAACCTCCTTCAGTCTCACACGGCCTGACTGTGTCTTTGTGAAGTGCCCTCTCACAAAATGTGCCTGTAGAGTGATACTAGTTTATTTCCTTGCACATTTCTTTCACAGATAAACATTTTGAGCCCTGATTAAAAATGTTTGTGCAGATTAAAGGTGTTGTGACATGATTTTGTAACTATGCATAAAATTGCCCAACATAAATATCTTTTATCATTCAACTATGTTCGTTTTTGCAAACAAACTTATAAATATATTTAATTTTGATTTAAGATTGATTTTAAACTTTGCACCGTGTTTATTCATGGGAAATCCGATTACACACGAATGCACCATCTGTGACGTAGTGTGAGGCAGAGGGCTCAGGTCTCTTTAATAGCGGACAATTTAAAACCTGACATATTTATCAATCTATGTGAAGATTTGAGTTATTTGTCTTCAGTTGTGGGAAGCAGAAAATTGTTTGGGTGATGGAACAAGAAACAGCAGGATCTAATTTAGGACTGATGCTGTATCAGACTTACCATTCAGCCTGAACTTCAGGTGGAGGGAGGCGGGGGTCCAAGGGTGCAGCTTTGTTGCATCCTTCACAAAGTATTTCATCTTTTGGGTCAAATCAATTTTAAATCAAAATTATATATATATATATATATATANATTAAAAAAGAACAAAAAAAAAGTACCTATATCATTGTTCATTACTTGTGATTGTTGCACAGTACGATGACACTGAGACACAGGTACTTTTGTGTGTAATTTTTAATATCAGGTGCATTCTTGGTGCCATATTTTGTATTTGTGGTGACTTGTGGGGTGCCCCTTTTCCTGCTGGAGATAGCGGTCGGTCAGTACACTCACGAGGGCAGCATCACCTGCTGGAGGAAGTTGTGCCCACTTGCAGAAGGTAAAAGACTCAAGACCTTTTTGTTCAGTTGTATATTGTGGAAATTAAGAGTATTTTCTGACATTTGGATCTAATTTATATATTTACAGATTTGTTTTACCAGTAAAAATGATTATAAGTCTGAATTTTACCACATAAATACGCTTAATGTGTGATTAAAAATTTAAGTTTTTTTTTTTTTTGCTTCTGAACTGTCAGGTACTGTTTTGCAGGTATAGGCTATGCCGGGCAGATAGTCCGTTTCTACTGTAGTATGACTTACATCCTTATTCTGGCCTGGGCTTTATTCTACCTGGTGTTCTCCTTCAGCACCCAGCTCCCATGGGCAAGCTGCAACAATTACTGGAACACAGGTAAAATACAACAACAACAGTATCATTGTGTAAAAACACTATGTTACAACAGTTTACAGCTGTTTAAGTCACTGTAACTCCTAACTCACCACCATTGTTTCAGATGAGTGTGTAGACTTTTTATCAGGAAATGAAACCATCCATTGGACCAACAAGACAAATTTGACTTCTGCAGCCACCGAATTCTGGGAGTATGTCATTATTGTATGATGAATAAATATAAAACAAGACAAATTCTTTAAATATTTGTATTTTTCATGTATAGACGACGGGTGCTGTCTATCTCAGGGGGTATTGAAGAGTTGGGCAATATAAGGTGGGAGTTGCTGTTGTGCCTAATTGTGATGTGGGTGATCTGTTACTTTTGCATCTGGAAAGGAGTCAAGTCCACAGGAAAGGTATAATGTTGAGGCCACAGAACTGTCACTTAAATGTATATTTTGGGTGGTTACAGCGTTTTTCCTTTATCTAGGTGGTGTATTTTACTGCCACCTTCCCCTATGTGATGCTAATAATACTTTTGATTCGAGGACTCTGTCTACCTGGTGCTCTTGAAGGAGTAGCGTTTTATCTTCTGCCTGATCTATCACGACTTACAGACCCACAGGTAAGGTTTTGTTGATGTAACAGCAGTGTGCAGGTCGAATGTGCTTACCACTGCTGTTGTTGGGACAGGTGTGGATGGAAGCTGGTGCCCAGATTTTCTTCTCATACGATGTTGGTGCGGGCACCCATATTGTGCTAGGCAGCTACAACACATACAAAAACAACTGCTACAGGTAACTGTCAGCACTTTAGTCTAAATTTCTGTTTAAGGCATTAATTAAATTCCAATGCGTTGTCATACAGATTTTCCAAAGGAAAAATTAAGGAGGGCATTAGAAATATATTCTGTGGGGATTTTGGAGTTTTGTTCTGTCTTTTCTTTAATTGTTTTCATGCATTCCCTATGTCGTCTTCCTTTTGTTCAGCTGCTGTCTCACCTATCTCCAGTTCTAATCGCCACAGATGTTTGTCATTCTGTCTCATCAGTCATCATCTCTGTGATCCTCCTTTGTTCCTGCATTATCCTGTCAATGCCATTATGTTCTGTTCCTCTCATCGTCTACTTCCTAAAGTAAGTTTTTCTGCCCCTCCAGCATTTTGTTTGGTGTATTAAAGAAACTTAAGTTACTAATTTTTACCTAGAAGTCTCCTGTTGTCTGCATGCACATGGGTTCAACAACCATTTAAAGCAGAATTATAGCAGAATGCACAGACCATACTGAACCTAGCAGAATTATAACCATTTGTGAGTTTCTGGCCCCGTAGTAGATAAAACTGCCCAGTGGGATAAGGAGAAAAGGGATAGAGAGGAGGCTAAGCCTGTCATTCGGTGGGGCAGTCTCAGGACGGAAGAATCCAGACTAGCCTGGAAATGAAGACGCTGCAGCCCAGAGGTTGAGATTCTCCCATCTCCTTTCTTGGTGGAAGAGGAGGAGAGGAGGAGAACTTAATTCTGGGGAACTCGCCTGGATTTCAAGCATGTTTGTTCTGCTCCACCACCTTGCTCCTCTCCACTACCTTGTTACCCTCTGCCACCCTACTTACCTCCCGAGTTTCCTGAGTATTCATCAGTGGGAGAAGGGCAGCCCACTGATCCTCCTCACCCCCCACCCCTCCCCTCCACCGCAATAGGGGTATATGTCGGAACCGGAGTATATCTGACAAACTCCAGCCCCTCCGTCCACCCAAGTCTTTCCAGATGCAACTGGGGGAGTAGTGAACATTTTTGCAGCCAGGGGAGCGGCCGAGCACTTGTCAGCTGAAAGAGCAGGTGAGCCCTTGCCAGCTGGTGGAGCAGGTAAATCCTTGCATGCTGGGGAAGTTGACTGCTGATGAAGCAGCTGAGTCCTTGTTCAGTCGATGAAGCCGCCCAACTTGCCTTCCTGTGTCTCCACGTGTCATGTATCACTCAGAAGGCATGAACGAACCCAATGTGCAGGCAGGACTCGGAGGCGCAAGGAGTAAAATAAATAAACCACTTTAATAATACAGAAATAAAGAGGCTGACGAGGCAGCAACTTACAAAAAACTAAGGACGAGAGGAACTATGGAACCAGGAGACAAAACCAGGAGAATATTGTTGATGACCCGACAATGAACAACACACGGACGCTGACTTATATACACACAGTAATTAAACTAAATCACAAACACCTGGACATGTAGACGGGGAAACCAGAAGGTGTAGGGATGGAGACTGACCACAAGAGGATGCCATCCCTACAGTACCCTCCCCCTAAGGACGCCACCTGGCGTCCTCCCAAAAATCCCCCCCAAAATCTAGGGTGGGCAAAAGGAGGAACGGCAAGGATGGCAGGCACAAGGAAACACAAGGACAAGAAACCAAAACTGACAGGAACAGAGCCTGGAATAAACACTAAACACAAAGACTAAATACAAGAAAGAACTATGACCAGAAAAAACTGTGAGAACTAAACACAAGAAAGCGTCAAAAGTTCAGGGTGGCGGCCGGGAGGCCGTCCATATCCAGGAGTCAGCTCGAGGGGACAGCCGGCAGGCCGTCCTACATAAGGAGTAAGTTTGAGGGGTAGCCGGGAGACCGTCCAGCATAAGGAGTCAGTTCGGGGGGCGGCCGGGAGGCTGTCCAGCATAAGGAGTCAGTGAGTGAACAACAACTACAGTAACCCTGAACGTCCATGACCGACCATGATGCAAAAGATGGAATCGGGAGAACATGTCTTTAATTGCTGGCCAGGCGACACAAGGAACTGCAGCAGACGACGAGAGGAGCTTTGGAGCCTCTGTAGCAGGTAATGAAAAGAGCTGTAGAGCCTTTGCAGCAGGCGACAAGAAGAGCTGTGGAGCGTCTGCAGCAGGCGATGAGAAGTTAGGCGTGCCGTCTTCAGGCGGCGAGATGTCTGGCATGCAGTCTTCAGGCGGTGAGACGTCGGGCGTGCAGTCCTCTGGGGCTGAGGCAGAGTCTTCATCGGCTGAGTCTTTGTCGGCTGATATGAAGACTCCCGGACAGTATATGACATGAGGAGCGTCCTCTGGAGATGGTGAAGGAACGGCGCCCTCTGGAGACACTGAAGGAGCTGCACCCTCTGGAGACGCTGAAGGAGCTGTGCCCTCTGGAAACGCTGAAAGAGTGGCGTCCTCTGGACGTTGACGGAGCGGCACCCTCTGGAGACGCTGAAGGAGCGGCGCCCTCTGGAGATGCTGAAGGAGCGGCGGATGCACAAATAGAGAGGGAGTCTGAGAGGTCTGTTATGATAACCCGTATCACAGAAAGTATCTGGAGGAAAGTTGGAATTTGGAACAGGTTGGGTCTAGACTCCAGCAGGTTCTCCATGCTAGAGTAGATATTGAGTTTGTCGGCAAGGTCTGCTTGAAGAGTAGCTGCATGAAACAGTTTCTGAATCTGCTGAGACAATGTAGCAGTGTCATCAGCAATCTTTTCACTTGAGCCCCCTGTGGCCATATGGTGATCTGTCTGCTCCTCTGGAGAGCGGGGGCTCAGGGATCTCCTCCCCTGCGGGAGCCTCCTTGGCTCCTCAGCTGTGTGTCCTACAGTCGTGCGGGGGCTGCGACTCTGCGAAAGTCTCCCCTGAGCTTTCGCAGAGCCCCTCTGAGCACCTCTGATATGTCAGTCCTTATCTTTCTTTGTCGATCTCTCCGGCGGCGGCGTGGACCATGAACTGGACCGACCCAGTGCTCCTCTTGCTCTGAGTCGTTGTCGTCGGCAAACCATAACGAACATACTCGTGGAAGAGTGTAAAAAGAAGCCGGCTCTGTGCGGCCGCCTCTGAGCCTCCTCCTCTCCTCCTCCTCCACCAAGAGCGGAGATGGAAGAATCTCTATCTCGGGGCTGTGGTGACTCCAGATGGGTTCGGTCCGGAACCCGCTCACGCGGATGACGGCCGCTTCCTCATGAGCTGGAGCCGTCTCTTTCAGCCACCGAGTGAATACGGTCTTCTGCCTGCTGGGTTCTCTTCGTGGTTCGGGTCATACTGTCATGAATCACTCAGAAGGCATGAACGAACCCAATGTACAGGCAGGACTCTGAGCCACAAGGAGTAAAATAAATGAAACACTTTAATAATACAAAAATAAAGAGGTTGACACGGCAGCAACTTACAAAAAATTAAGGACGAGAGGAACTGTGGAACCAGGAGACAAAACCAGGAGAACAGAGATGATGACCCGACAATGAACAACACATGGACGCTGACTTATATAGACACAATATTTAAACTAAATCACAAACACCTGGACACATAGATGGGGAAACCAGAAGGTGTAGGGATGGGAACTGACCACAAGAGGGTGCCATCAATACACCATGGGGTTCAACCATGATTTTTCACTTTCCTGTGTCTCTGTGGACACCGGGGACAATGACCCATTTTTCTGTGTCTCAGTGAGTGTCCTCAATGTGGGTGTGGGGACAACAAGCATCTTCCTCTGTGCCTCTCTGTAGGTTTCAGAGATGATGACATATGCTTTGCACCTCCTGCTGCAGTCCTGCCAGCCTCACTGCCTACTTCAGTCTGATCTTCTGCTACAATGCCTCCTGTGGGTCCTAAGCCTCTGGTGGTCCCAAGCCACTTGTGGGTCCCAAGCCGCTGTATGGTCCCATGCTTGTGTCAGACTGACCAGTCTCTTCTCCAGCTGCCAATCTGTCGGTCTCATCTCCAGCCACCTATCTGCTGGTCTCAACTCCAGGCGCAGATCTGCTGGTCCCATTGTCAGCTGCAGATCTGCTGATCCCATCGCCAGCTACAGATCTGCTGGTCTCATTGTCAACCGCAGATCTGCTGGTCCCATCACCAGCTACAGATCTGCTGGTCCCAATGCCAGCCGCAGATCTGTTGGTCCCATTGTCAGCTGCAGATCTGCTGATCCCATTGCCAGCTACAGATCTGCTGGTCTCATTGTCAGCCGCAGATCTGCTGGTCCCATCACCAGCTACAGATCCACTGGTCCCAGTGCTAGTCGCAGATTTGCTGGTCCCAGCACAAACCACAGATCTGCTGGTCCCATTGCCTTCTGTAGCTCTTCTGGTCCCATCTCCAACTGCAGTTCTCTGTTTGACTTGTCAGCTGCAGCCCCCTCTACAAATTTGCTGTTGCCTGCAGCTCTCATTGTGAGTTTGCCTGCTGCAGATCACATTGCAGGTTCACCTGAAGTCACATCCACTTCAATGGTCTCTTCCCCTGTAGCCGCAGCCTCTCTAGTGGCCTTTCCTCATGCTGCCACAGCTGTCCCAGTGGTGTCCCCACCTGTTGCCGCAGCCTTCACAGTGGCTTTTCCACCTGAGGCTGTGGCCTCCCCAGTGGCCTCTCTGCCTGTGTCTGCAGCCTCACCAGTAGCCTCTCTGTCTGTGGCTGCAACCTCCCCAGTGCTCTCTTCACCTCTCAAGAGCCTGAGTCAGAGAGGTTCCAGGTGGATACCACTTCTGCCCAAGTATTGGTCTCCTGGCCACCCACCAGAACCCTTGCCTCATTCTGGATGATCTCTAAGCTGTCTGCCTGAACTCTTTTCTCATTCGGGTTGGTTTCCAGGTTGTCTACCTGAACTCTTGTTTTTTTTTCTTCATTCATTCAACCTTTATTTAAACAGATAAGTCACATTGAGCCTCAAAGACATTTAAAAGTGAGATCTGTTGGACAGACAAAAGTGGTGAAAAAATGACACATAGGGTTTGGAGACAAAAAAATCCTAACCCATTTTTGACCTCTGAAGGTCAAAAATGTGGTAATGAAAAAATCTCATACACAAGCACATAATGACGCCGACATTACGCAAAGGGTGGGGAAGGGGGACTCAAAGGCGGTGAGCATGCCAGCCCATATAGTTCTTTTGTGATGTTCCCTGGGCCATCCACCTTAACTCCTGTCCCGCTCTGGATGGGCTTGGCCGTCCACATTAACTCTGTGGGTTACTGTTCTTTTTCCTTTTGTATTTGTGGTACCCAGGTTGTTACATGCAGTTATTCTTTTTTTTTGGTCACTTGTGTTTCCCTTTGTGCCCTCTGTCCTGTTTCCTCCCTCCTCCCACTCAAGTTGTACGTAGTTTTTCCTTGGGATTTCAGATGCCATTTCTGTGGAGATTTCTGGGTTTTGTTCTGTCTTTTCTTTAATGGTTTTCATGCACTTGCCTGTGTCTTCTTCCTTGTGTTCAGCTCGTGACCCAACTGTCTCCAGTTCTAATCACCCCAGGTGTTTCTCATTCTGTCTCATCTGTATCTGTATAAAGTTGGCGTCTCTGTGTTCCTTCTTTGTCAGTGTATTATGTTGCCAAGGCTGTCAGGCTTTGTTCCTCTCGTCCTTTAGTCCCTAAAGTAAGTTTTTTCATTCATTCAATTCAACCTTTATTTATACAGGCTAGCCTCGTTGAGCCACCGGGACTCATTTACAAGAGTAACCTGTCTCACTCACACCCAGGGTCAATTTAGAGTTACCAATAAGCCTAACATGCATGTTTTTGGACTGTGGGAGGAAACCGGAGCACCCCACGCATGCACGGAGAGAACATGCAAACTCCACCCAGAAAGTTTTTTGGCCCCATAAGCATTTTGTTTTTTTAATTAACCTAACTTACTTATTTTTACCTGGAAGTCTTCCATTGCCTGTCTGCAAATGGGTTCAACTGCCATTTAAAGCAGAATCATGTCATATTCAACACATTCTAAAAATTGAAAAGTTCATGCTATGTTATGTTTTTCAGAGACTGCCTGTGGCTATCTTTGCTGAACAGTGGTACCAGTATTGTAGCTGGGTTTGCTGTCTTCTCTGTGCTGGGATTCATGGCTCATGAGCAAGGTGTTCCCATTGCAGAAGTAGCAGAATCAGGTATTATTCAGAGATATTAAAAAAAACATGAAACTACATTTTTCTGGACTCATGGACACATGGTTCCAAATTACAGTACATGGTTCCAAATTCATTTCAAACACCTTGTTTCTTCTTTCTGTTGTATGATATATGATCAGTATTAACTGACACACTTTTACCTTAATTAATTACTTATTCAGTTCAGAACAGTAATTCAACGGATTCTCTTTCTTTTCAGGATTAACATAAACTTTGTGATCAGGAATGATGGACAGTAAACCATAAAGTGACAATGGAAACTTTAATTATAGTTGGCATACCAGAGGTACAACCTTTCATTTAAAATAAATCAACTAAAATTAACATCATGTACACTTGATTGACTGATTTCAATTTCTTTCAAATTAACTCGTCAGCAGATTAATTGTGGACGACAGAAACAAGTAAATATGGTGACTTATTACTTATATCTGAAGGGTCTTATTTCTTAAAGTTTAGTTACCAGCTTAGGATGGATAAGGTTTTAAGAAAAAGAGGAGAGGAAGCAATAGAGTAAAAAGTTTGAGAGATTTATTTTGAGTTTACAACCAGACTGACACTCTTCCAAACGAAATCCAGTTGGACTCATCGCACGCTCCAGTAAACAATCAGCGACTCTTTACCTCTTCAGACATTCAGTCTCGGTTCTGGTAAGAGTTGAGAAGCAGCCTTGGACGTAAAACGGGTCGTAGGTCCAGTAAAAGTCCAAGTTGGACTTCAGCGTGTTTACCTATTAAAGTGTCTCATTGATGTCCGCCTGTTTCGGCAAAAGTAGTGGCACTTCCTGATTGGTTTCAAAATAAAACGTTCCTCAAAGGAATTCTCATTGAAAGTGGAGCTTTCGCTCGGTTCTGGTTTCAACAGCAGATGTGCGG